>BLSH010214066.1:1487573-1500788 GCA_018402905.1 Glandirana rugosa | reverse complement strand
CCCCCCCCCCCCCCCCCCCCCCCGCCCATTCTTTTACTTGCCCGAGACCAATTCCAATCCAGCACTCTGCCCAAGAGCAGCGGCTGTCTTCGCTCTCTTCCTCCTCACAGCACAGATTGATAGCAGTGGGAGTCATTGGCTCCCGCTGCTGTCAATCAAATTCTGTGTCAGCAAGGAAGCAGGGGGTGGAGCTGAGCCATGCAGTGTGTGTCTATAGACAAAGACAATACAGCTCAGGAATGAGCCTGCATGAGTGGCTTACTATGGGGGCACTCACAAAAGAGGTGGAGCCAGGTGTGTAGACAGCAGACCCCAGAAGAATATCAGGGCTGCTCTATGCAAAAGCATTGCAGAGAGTATGTAATAATCACATGTTTATTATTTAAAAATGCTTTACTCACACACCCGTAAAAAACACTTATACGAGCGTTTTTTTAATTACAGGTCTGAACACAACTGCATTATTCTCAATGGACTCATTCACACATGTACGTAAACATGTGCTGCATTCAGATCTGTAACACAGAATTTAAAAATCTGTCTAAGAATACGCACTTTAGTGTATGAACGCATAGCGTCTTTATGCATCTTAGTGTATCTATACGCAAGTATTTTACTGATCATTACGCAGGACCTTTTCTCCTAGAAAATACATGTAATGATAACAGTAACATTTTACAGGCCTTATACAGGAGTTCAATAAATAACACTTTTCATTTTCAAGCTTTTAGTTTTATTTTTTTTGTGGATCGGTCATGAAGCCCCCTAATTGCAAATGGGGCTGTTAGCAATTAGCCTAGGTTAAAATCATAGGCCAAACCGGCATCTATTGCCCACAATGGCAGCGACGCACCGATTCCCAAAAGTAGCTTCTGTACTACTTTTGGTGATTTCAGGTGCGATTTCAATGGACAGCTGTGCAGGAAACCGCACAGATGTCTTTGAAATCATCGGACTGACATGCGGAAACGAAATTTTGTGAGTTCATCTGAACTCGCACAATTCCATTCCCGCAGCAGTGTGTACCTGGACTAACATGCGGAGGCTCAGCGGGGGTTCCTGGCTATCAGCAGCCCCATTTAAAGTAATGGGAGGATGACAGCTCCTGCAGTTATTCACAGCCACTTCCATGTAATCGTCATAGAGCAACCTGTGAATGATTGGCCCTGAACACAGACAGTCCAGCTACCAATCGCTGGGAAACGAGTGTGAATGGGGCCTTAAAATACATGCTTTACACAACTTAGGTCAGGATTACCAAATCAAACTATTATTCTAAGTACGAAAAGCATCTTTTTCCTGGCATGAATAAAGTCTTCTGCCAGTCCAGGCCACATGGTAACTGACTACCAAATATTGCTGCTGAAATCAATTGTTTTCAGTCACATCAGCCCACAAATGGGTGCACACTGGTTACAGGTTATATTGACAAATCTTAACTGAAGAGGTAAGAATCCGATTGGCTACCATGCACAGCTGCACCAGATTCTGAGTGCACCAGCTTTAGTAAATCGACCCCATTGCGTTGTTTATTTTATTATTTTTTTTTAAACTTTACTGAAGAGTCACAAAATGACACTTCATTCAGTTCAATGCACTGTACCGTGTTGCGATGAGCTGCATTAACATGCAGTGAGCTGAGTTGTGAAGCTGAGAAATACTGTGCATACATGCTGCATTTTAATGCACTGCACATCGCCACACAATTATGAACATGGCACATAGAAAAACATTTTTTCCATTATATTGTTTAGGAAAAATCCACACAGGACATGGTGTGAATGAGCCCTGATGAGAACATGGCGGCCCCCGTGTACATAGATAATAGGAAGAAACTGAAATGGTTCTGGTCAACCTTATTTTATATAAACACATATTACAGTAGAAAAGCACATCAAACTTGTAATAAGTAGAATGGTACATTGTCGTGATATGAAAGCATATAACCATGTATCTCTTTACAACATAAATACATGGCTTTTCCTGCCAATAGTTGAATTTAACAGAGACCTTTGTTACTGCACCAAATTGGAGCAATGTAGAAAATCAATAATACAATGAAAACTATAATATTTTTATATATATATATATATATATATATATATATATATATATATATATACATATACATACACAGTGTATATGTATATATATATATATAAAGTAGTGAGTGTACAACTTGTATAACAGTGCAAATTTGCTGTTCTCTCAAAATAACTCAACACACAGCAATTAATGTCTAAACCGCTGGGAACAAAGATGAGTACACCCCCAAGCAAAAATGTCAAATTGGGCCCAAAGTGTCAATATTTTGTGTGGCCACCATTATTTTCCAGCACTGCCTTAACCATATTGGGCATGAAGTTCACCAGAGCTTTGCAGGTTGCCACTGGAGTCCTCTTCCACTCCTCCATGATGACATCATGGAGCTGGTGGATGTTAGAGACCTTGCACTCCTCCACCTTCCATTTGAGGATGCCCCACAGAGGCTCAATAGGGTTTAGGTCTGGAGACATGCTTGGCCAGTCCATCACCTTTACCCTCAGCTTTTTTAGCAAGGCAGCGGTCATCTTAGAGGTGTGTTTGGGGTTATCATGTTGGAATACTGCCCTGCAGCCCAGTCTCAGAAGAGAAGGGATCATGCTCTGCTACAGTTTGTCACAGTACATTTTGGCATTCATGGTTCCCTCAATGAACTGTAGCTCTCCAGTGCCAGCAGCACTCATGCAGCCCCAGACCATGACACTCCCACCACCATGCTTGATTGTAGGCAAGACACACTTGTCTTTGTATTCCTCACTTGGTTCCCGCCACACACGCTTGACACTATCTGAACCAAATACCTTTATCCTGGTCTCATCAGACCATAGGACATGGTTCCAGTAATCCATGTCCTTAGTCTGCTTGTCTTCAGCAAACTGTTTGTGGGCTTTCTTGTGCATCATCTTTAGAAGAGGCTTCCTTCTGGGATGACAGCCATGCAGACTAATTTGATGCAGTGTGCGGCGTATTGTCTGAGCACTGACAGGCTGACCCCCCACCCATTCCACCTCTGCAGCAATGCTGGCAGCACTCATATGTATATTTCCCAAAGACAACCTCTGGATATGACGCTGAGCATGTGCACTCAACTTCTTTGATCGACCATGGCAAGGCCTGTTCTGAGTGGAACCTGTCCTGTTAAACTGCTGTATGCTCTTGGCCACCATGCTGCAGCTCAGTTTCAGGGTCTTGGCAATCTTCTTATAGCCTAGGCCATCTTTATGTAGAGCAACAATTCTTTTTTTTTCAGATCCTCAGAGAGTTCTTTGCCGTGAGGTGCCATGTTGAACTTCCAGTGACCAGAATGAGAGCGAGAACACCAAATTTAACACACCTGCTCCCCATTCACACGTGAGACCATGTAACACTAAAGAGTCACATGACATCAGGGAGAGGAAAGGGCTAATTGTACCCAATTTGGACATTTTCACTTAGGGGTGTACTCACTTTTGTTGCCAGCGGTTTAGACATTAATGGCTGTGTGTTGAGTTATTTTGAGGGAACAGCAAATTTACACTGTTATACAAGCTGTACACTCACTACTTTACATTGTAGTAAAGTGTAATTTCTTCATTGTTGTCACATGAAAAGATAGAATAAAATATTTACAAAAATGTGAGGGGGGTACTCACGTTTGTGAGATACTGTATGATCAAAAAAACAGATCTTCAGCTATAAAATATTCAAGTAGGTATATTCAGTATAGGTAAGGTTACATCGTATGGAGGTACAATATTCCGAGGTGTAGTCATCAGGTCTAAAGTCTGTTTAATGTTAGAGAGTCAGAAGGAGTCTCATTGGAGTGTTCGTGATACATGAAGATAAAGAAGGCCCCAGGTATAGAGACCTCTACATAATAAGTATGAAAAGTCTCCATGAACACTTGGGCGCAGGTGATATCTTTGTACCCAACATTAGTGTAATGCATTACATGTTCGTCCTCCGAAGTATGTACAGCTCTCAAAGAAGCTCTTGTTCCATTTAAGGACTTCATGCATCCACCAGCAGCCAAAGTGCAAAATGGAGAATCTTGACCAAGTGGAATGATTTATATGGAAGAAATGACACAGAATCTACTCCAGATGAATGTTTCCTCCTAAGTGGAATTATTTTTCAAAAAGAACTCATTTTGTGAACTAAACTGATCAGCCAAATTATGGCTTCCTCTCGACAATACTTATGTGCTCAGCCATTCATGAAAAACAAGCTTACTCCTCAATAAATGTCCCTGTGTGAGTAAAAAAAAAAAAAAGAAAAGTCTCCATGTATCGTCTGGATTCAGTATAAACTGTGCATACCAAAAGGAAAGACCTCCTTCTATTGTTGTCTTTATGTCATATTTAAAGGGTGACCATCAGGCATGGGCCAAAGCTTTTTTTGGCCCTACTTCTCTTATGGATCACTGGAGTGCAGTTCGTTCTGCACTCCTGTGACCTATTTTCAGCAGGTATAGGCTCTGGAAAGATGCCCACTTTATTGTTGGGATCCACCCAGAAGCCTAGGCCGGTAGCTTGATCAGCCTCTCAGCACACTCCTGGGAGACTGAGTCAGCCCTTCCTGCCCCCTCCAGCACTGGAGAGGCAGAGCAGAGAGCCGGTTACTGAAGACTGAGAACTGAGTGATCAGCGGTGTTTGATGGCTCAGTTCTCATTCTTAGAAACAGTGGCGAACAAGAGACGCATCAGACCCATGCTGCATCCAACTAGGTGAGTGTGATCGATCATTCAATCAAATTTTTTCAAAGGAGCTGAACAGCAACTGCATCCAATCAGATCAGCTGTCAGAATACCATAGTTAGAGAGACAGATTTGTCCTTCTCTGCCGTATAGCTTAATTGGCGGAATCTTTTAGTTTAGTTAGTAAAAATATCAGTGTATGACCATCTTTATCAAATTTTCATCAAGCTAGAATAAAACAAGTTTGATTTACTTTAAAAGCAAAAAAACCTGATTGTCTTATAACTGGTGGACACATATGCAAGATATCAGCCAGATTATTTAATAAAGTAAAGGACAAGTACAGTAAGCCAAATCCACCACTCAAATTAATATTTTACTGATTTCACTCCTGTAAAAAGGAAATGTGATTAATTGCCAAGGGTTACTGTGCTTTACATTGAGGTTTGACTATTTCCTCTGTCTAGCTGAATAAGCCTTTGTGTGGGAACTTGGCTCTGTAGAACTAGCTAGCTCTAGACAAAGATGAGCTGCTGCTAGTTACGGCATATAGGTATATTATGATCTATAAGAACATTTAACAGCCACAGACGTGACATAAAGCTTGACTCTCATTATAATCCTAAAGCACACAGTACAGACATTCACAGAGATTCGCTCCTTTATTCTTTCTCGTTTAATGTGGATCAACTTTTACTTTCCAATGTTGCATAATACTGTCTTTCTCAAACGTAAAATGAAAATCTGTGTTATCACAAGCATTCCTTTGCTTTCATTTGTTGACATCAAGTTGAGTATTCCCCAGCAAACAGTTATATTCCATCATT
The DNA here is from genome assembly GCA_018402905.1 of Glandirana rugosa. Taxonomy (NCBI): domain Eukaryota; kingdom Metazoa; phylum Chordata; class Amphibia; order Anura; family Ranidae; genus Glandirana; species Glandirana rugosa. The sequence continues at coordinate 1,495,243 of BLSH010214066.1, read as the reverse complement.
TTTTAAGACTCAAATCAGCTTCAAACAATTCTTCAATTATACCTGTTCCTCCCACCATCCTCACCATGCTTTGGTTCCCCCCATGCTGCCTGCCTAATATTCTAATTTCTAATGAGAACCACATCTTCTAAAAGTACATTGTCTACAAGAAAATTGCAACACTATTGGAGAAAGAAATGAGCAACTGACAATGCGTTTCATTGAATATTTCCAAAATCTTCAGGAGTTAAAGTGATTGTAAAGTCTAGTTGCTTTAATTAAAAATAACAAGTATGTTATACTTACCTGCTCTGTGCAGTGGACTTACACAGAGCAGCCTGAATCCTCCTCTTCTCAGGTCCATCTTCAGCTCTCCTGGCTCCTCCCTCCTGTTGGGTGCCCCTACACCAAGCAGCTTGCTATGGGGGCACCTGAGCTGAGTCACAGCTCTGTGTCGTCCATTCAGACACGGAGCTGTGGTCCGCCCCGCCCCCTTTCTCTACTCAAGCGGACTGAAGTGCTGATCTCGTAGAGTGTGATCTCTATGGGTGCATCTCAAAGTTTTTTCCTCAATTTTTACTGGAGTGAAACTTTCATGTAGGCGAGTAAATAAAGGCAGTTAACGTAAGGGTTTAAAATCATTTCAAGGCATAATGTCATAATGAAATAGCATGTGTCTTTGGGTGTCTAAATACAGAAATGAGATCCTGTGAACTAGGAACTGCTACTTGGTGGCTATAAGATACAATAAAACTTTACAGTAAGGAAATAAAAGGAATTACTACAGTAGCAGGCAACGCATCTGCTCTTCCGTGTGTTCAACTAAGCCATGTTAGAACAAAGAACATTTTTGCCCACTTATTTGTGTCAGCTCATTCAAAATGATGCAATGTATTGTAAAGTCTAACCATAAAAATAAATAGTTTTCTATAGAAAATTAGTATATTTTATGGTTTTGCCACAATATCAGATTCAACCAGCAGGTGGCAATGTAGATGAAATCTAAAAACCATAGCTTTAAACTGAGATAAAACATGGAAGAAGCGGACTGCTATGTGTATTATGGAAATAAACAAGGGGTCCCTGCTTGTTCAAAGTGACATGAAATATGGCGGCTACACGTTAACATGCTCAAAGAGCAATAAACGATAGAAACTGGGTTTTAACAGTAAAAAGTATGTGGGTGTGAGAGATGAATGCAGATTTCACATAGCAAATGACCTTAATTAATAAGCCCATAAATGCCGATGTTCTGGGAAATAGCTCAAGTTCTGTAAAAAGAACTCCAGGCTACATTTCCTTTTAATTGAGAATTATATACAGTGAACAATGTCTGATGCTTGTAGATGGGATGGGTGTGATTATGTGTAATCCTTCTGCTTCTTAATATTACATTTCCTTTGTCCTTTCCTCACCATCTAAAATTTCAGAATCAGAGTGAGACTGCTTGTCACCGACTGCAGAAGTATGGAAGAATGGGGAAAGCAGAGACCATCAACATTAAAATATATTCATTTCTGATTGTAGCAGATTTTATGTTTTGGGTGGCAGAGCTAAAATTCCAGGAGAAATAATTTATAGTCTTAGAAAATGGGAGTCCTGCACCACTACAGGGTTAAGGTGTATGCAGCTGAGCTTGAGGGACACGGTAGTACTTGTTCTTCTCTTAAATGCAAAACTCTTGTGAGCATCAGGTTTTTGTAGGCTGTATGTAGTTTTGGCTATATTCTGCTGAACATCTCATCCACAGGCAGCTAATGGTTATTGGTAAATGTCCTTTCTGCAGCACATTGCATTAACATACCTTGGTTTTTGCAAGCAGTTGAAATAAGATCAGCTTAAACGTTTTACTAAGTCCTTTCAATGGAAATCTGTAACCTTTTTGCTGCAGTTAACCTAATGATATGCTATCAGCTATTCCTTACAAGTGTATTTAGTAATGCTGTGGCACATATCCAAGGACACATTCTCAGACAGACACCAACCACAGCAAGTTCTCAGTATCACCCCCACCAGCAACAGAAAGTCACCTACAGGCCAGAATTAAGAAGATGCCCTTGTAAGAAACCTGGAGTTCTTCTTCTCAAAGCCCATTTCAGTGTAGAAAACACATTGACTCTTGGTTCACACCTATGCACTTTTTAGTGCATTTTGCAGAAAACCATTACAGTCCAACATGGTTTCCTATGGATCTAGTTCACATCTGTGAGTTTTGAGCTGGTATGTGTTTTGTAAAGGGTCAGGGACTTTTTCCCCTGCAGCAGATTGGGTTTTGCGTGTAATAGAGTGTTGTGTTTTTGATGCGTTATGCGTTTTTTTAAGCCAATAGGAGAGTACAGTTCTGTTTATGCATGTAGAGTGACTTTGATGCAACTTTAATGCAACTTTACACTCTGTGGCACTCAAGTAGCATCAAAGTCGCATCAAAGTGATGCAGGAACCTTTGTGTGTCCAAAGTCTCATATTGGGTTAAATGTCTGGGTTAAGTGCTAGGGTTAAGATTAAGGGCTTGGGTTAAGATTAAGGGCTATGGTTAGGTTTAAAATGTTAGAGCTAGAGTTACAATAAGAGTTAGAGTTAGCGGTAATTGTTAGGGTTAGACCACAAACCCTAACAATTACCACTGACCCTAACAATTGCCAATTAACACTAATGATTACCGCTAACACTAACCCTTAACCCTAACATTTAACCCTAGCCCTTAACCCTAACATTTAATTTAAACCTAGCCCTTAACCCTAACATTTAACCCTAGCCCTTAACCCCAGCATTTAACTCAAACCCTAACATTTAACCCTAGCCCTTCCTATTCCCTCACTATCCCATTTACAAGGAGCAGATAAAAGGTCCAGAGTTAATTTCAAGTGTGCTATTTGCATTTGGAATCTGTTGCTGTCAACTCTCAACATGAGATCCAAAGAGCTGTCACTATCAGTGAAGCAAGCCATCATTAGGCTGAAAAAACAAAACAAACCCATCAGAGAGATAGCAAAAACATTAGGTGTGGCCAAATCAACTGTTTGGAACATCCTTAAAAAGAAAGAACGCACCGGGGAGCTCAGCAACACCAAAAGACCCGGAAGATCACGGAAAACAACTGTGGTGGATGGCCGAATAATTCTTTCCCTGGTGAAGAAAACACCCTTCACAACAATTGGCCAGATCAAGAACACTCTCCAGGAGGTAGGTGTATGTGTGTCAAAGTCATCAATCAAGAGAAGACTTCACCAGAGTGAATACAGAGGGTTAACCACAAGATGTAAACCATTGGTGAGCTTCAAAAACAGGAAGGCCAGATTAGAGTTTGCCAAACAATATCTAAAAAAGCCTTCACAGTTCTGGAACAATGTTCTATGGACAGATGAGACCAAGATCAACTTGTACCAGAGTGATGGAAAGCGAAGAATATGGAGAAGGAAAGGAACTGCTCATGATCCAAAGCATACCACCTTATCAGTGAAGCATGGTGGGAGGCACACATACAAAAAAGTGGGAGGCACACATACAAACTGTTGTCATTACTACACCGTTCACCTGATTTGGATGTAAATACTCTCAAATTAAAGCTGAACGTCTGCAGTTAAAGCACATCTTGTTCATTTTATTTCAAAGACTTTGTGGTGATGTATAGAGCAAAAAAGATTAGAATTGTGTTGATGTCCCAATATTTATGGACCTGACTATATATAACCCACCTGTGATACAGAGCTGTATACTGTTACTGGATGTATATAACCCACCTGTGATACTGAGCTGTATACTGTTACTGGACGTGTATACCCCACCTGTGATATTGACATGTATACTGTTACTGAATGTATATACCCCACCTGTGATACTGACCCCTGTATACTGTTACTGGATGTATATACCCCACCTGTGATACTGACCCCTGTATACTGTTACTGGATGTATATACCCTACCTGTGCCACTGACCCCTGTATACTGTTACTGGATGTATATACCCTACCTGTGATACTGAGCTGTATACTGTTACTGGATGTATATACCCCACCTGTGATACTGACCTGTATACTGTTACTGGATGTATATACCCCGCCTGTGATACGGAGCTGTATACTGTTACTGGATGTATATACCCCACCTGTGATACTGACCCCTGTATACTGTTACTGGATGTATATACCCCACCTGTGATACTGACCACTGTATACTGTTACTGGATGTATATACCCCACCTGTGATACTGACCCCTGTATACTGTTACTGGATGTATATACCCCACCTGTGACACTGACCCCTGTATACTGTTACTGGATGTATATACCCTACCTGTGATACTGAGCTGTACACAGTTACTGCATGTATATACCCCACCTGTAATACTGATCCCTGTATACTTTTACTGGATGTATATACCCTACCTGTGATACTGACCCTGTATACTGTTACTGGATGTATATATACCACTTGTGATGCTGACCCCTGTATATTGTTACTGGATGTATATACCCCACCTGTGATACTGACCCCTGTATACTGTTACTGGATGTATATAACCCACCTGTGATACTGACCTGTATAATGTTACTGGATGTATATATCCAACCTGTGATACTGACCCCTGTATACTGTTACTGGATGTATATACCCCACCTGTGATACTGACCCCCGTATACTGTTACTGGATGTATATACCCTACCTGTGATACTGACCCCATATACTGTTACTGGATGTATATACCCTACCTGTGATACTGACCCCGTATACTGTTACTGGATGTATATACCCTACCTGTGATACTGACCCCCCCCATACTGTTACTGGATGTATATACCCCACCTGGGATACTGACCCCTGTATACTGTTACTGGATGTATATACCCACCTGTGAAACTGACCCCTGTATACTGTTACTGGATGTATATACCCCACCTGTGATACTGACCTGTATACTGTTACTGGATGTATATACCCCGCCTGTGATATTGACCCCTGTATACTGTTACTGGACGTATATACCCCACCTATGATACTGACCCCTGTATACTGTTACTGGATGTATATACCCCACCTGTGATACTGACCCCTGTATACTGTTACTGCATGTATATACCCCACCTGTGATACTGACCTGTATACTGTTACTGAATGTATATACCCCCACCTGTGATACTGAGCTGTGTATACTGTTACTGGATGGACCTCTGATGCCAAGCTGTATATTCCTGACACAATATGTGGAATACAGGGGGCAGAGTGGGTGGATTCGCTAAGGGGTGGGGCTTATGTAGTAAGTATGTAGTAAGAGGCTTCAAGGAAAGGCGGGGCCTGGCGCCCCCATCCAAAAATGTCACCAGCCACCACTGCAGGACAGGAAACGGAGAAGCAGCATGATGTGCCTCATTTTCACTTTCAATCTTCTCTTTTCTACCAATAGCATGAATCTTGCACAGCAGCACACCTGCTACTTGTGAAGCTCCTCCTTCCCCCTATTTGAACTTTACTGTACATTGGACTGCAAGATTCTGATACCAAGAATACTGACTGCTCTGCTTGACGTATAGTTGGCTGGTAATATCACATATTACACTTTACTGCCAAAAGTATTGGGACGCCTGCCTTTACACCATATGAACTTTAATGGCATCCCAGTCTTAGTCCATAGGATTAAATTTTGAGTTGCCCCCCCCCCCCCCTTTGCAGCTATAGCAGCTTCAACTCTTCTGGGAAGGCTGTCCACAAGGTTTAGGAGTGTGTCTATGGGAATATTTGACCATTCTTTCCAGAAGCACACGTGTGAGGTCGGGCACTAATGTACGACAAGAAGACCTGGCTCGCAGTCTCTGCTCTAATTCATCCCAAAGGTGTTCTATCGGGTTGAGGTCAGGACTAAGTGCAGGCCAGTCAAGTTCCTCCACCACAAGCTTGCTCACCCATGTCTATTGACCTTGCTTTGTGCACTGGTCCAAATCATTTGGTGTAAGGGGGATTATTGTGTGGGCTTGGCCCCTTAGTTCCAGTGAAGGGAACACTTAAGGCATCAGCATACCAATACATCTTGAACAATTTCATGCTCTCAACTTTGTGGGAACAATTTTGGGATGGCCCCCTCCTGTTCCAACATGACTACACACCAGTGCACAAAGCAAGGTCCATTAAGACATGGATTAGCGAGTTTGGGGTGGAGGAACTTGACTGGCCTGCACAGAGTACTGGCCTCAACCCAACAGAACACCTATAGGACAAATTAGAGCGGAGACTGCGAGCCAGGCCTTCCCGTCCACATCAGTGCTTGACCTCACAAATGCGCTTCTGGAAGAATGGTCAAACATTTCCATAGACACACTCCTAAACCTTGTGAACAGCCTTCTCCGAAGAGTTGAAGCTGTTATAGATGCAAAGGGTGGGCCAACTCAATGTGCATGTAAAGGCAGGCATGCCAATACCTTTGACAATATAGTGTATGTATATATGTAATATGATTATGAAAATATAGGAGAAAAAGTAATTACAGTTTGAATATCACATTTCTAGGATCATTTCAGCATACATTTTTTCATAAAATACTATCAGTAAAACATTAACCAAAAATAAGGTGCTCACTTGCAGAGGTACCAATGCCTTAATGTGCCATCTAAAAGTGACTGCAGAAGTACAGTCTGACATGAGTTCCTACCGCCTACCTTCAATAGGAGGTTGTTTGAAGCTGCCTAGCAGAGATGATCAGAACTCAGTTTTAATTTCTCAGACATTTTGAAACAAATTGTGAATTTCAGTTCAATTTTGATGAAACACGTTGGGGTGAAAGGGGAGGATGAATTTACAGTGATTTGGTGTTTTTAAGGATCCATGGGCTCCTGAGGATAAAATAAGTTTTCTTATAACAGAAAAAGAAAATCACATACAAACAACACTAAATCACTTGTTTATTCCTACTGACCAGTCCACAGGAAATTGTCTATTCCACATATGTTTTTTTGACACCCATCTATTTTCTAGTATATCCTAGAATTGACCTACTGCTAATTGGGACTTTATACAGGACCTGATTGCGCTTAAATATTTTCAGTAGCACTTACCCATACCTAGTACACACAATCAGAAAATCTGACAAAAAATGCAGCTTTCAAAGCATTTGTATGATAATCTGATCGTTAGCATACAGCTTTCGAAAGCCAACCATGACAGTTCATGCAAAATTTTCCAAAGGACAAACATGACATTTTTTATCGTAGGATACCAGAATGTATGATTTTTGCTTAACCGGTTCCCGACTGCGCGCCGTCTATTCACGGCGGCAGTCGGGGAGCCCTGCGCGAATCGCCGTAAATAAGCGGCAATTCGCATTTGGCCACCAGGGGGCGCGCGCACCCGCCGCACTCCTGGGGAGTGTGCCCGAGGCTCGGGCGGACCCGATGTCCGCCGGCGAGCCGCGATGAGCGGCTACAGGGAAAAGAACGGGGAACCGCCGACGTAAACACGGCGGTTCCCCGCCCTGTCAGTGGGGCATGCCGCTAAGCGCGTCCCGAGGGGCTGACGGCGGCACTTATCTGCCGCGCGTCAGCCCTTGGCCAATTCGTTTTTAGTATGTAAGACCATAGGATGCTATTTTTTACAGTACAAACAGGAAACCTTTTAAAACGTACTTGACAGTACCAACCGAAAGCTTTCGACATACGATTGCTAGTCTAATAGTATGTTTACGAAACTTTCGACGTAAAAAAC
>BLSH010214066.1:1449745-1483874 GCA_018402905.1 Glandirana rugosa | reverse complement strand
GGGGGGGCGTGTCCCCACTTGGCTATCTATTACATTATATACAAATCGATATCTTGATTTTACTGGATGGAGGGGGTGGTCTCCTCTCTCCAGCGGGAGGGGGTTGCACCTTACATCTGAGACCAGGTTTCTTTTTTCATGCCTCAACATCTAACATCACACCATAAACATGGGTGGAAAATATGTGTTGTTCAGGTTTTAACCCTATAAATGTTAAAGGGACATACTCACAAGTTTAAGACTGTTGTTTGTTAAAAAATTGCTCAGTGTTATTGCATGCCTTTATTCTTTTTTGATCAACAGTCGGGTAGGGTAGGTTGGGAGCTCCCTTTCTGGCTCTTTCCAACCACCTTCCCACACTCAATATCTTCTCGTATACTTCTAATTTATCCCTCCTACGTTCACATCTCTTGGGGGGGGGGGGGGGGGGGGGGGGGGGGGGGGGGGGGGGGGGGGGGGGGGGGGGGGGGGGGGGGGGGGGGGGGGGGGGGGGGGGGGGGGGGGGGGGGGGGGGGGCTCTCACTTAATGCTAAAGGACTTATCGTCCCTGAAGAGAGAGACAGATGTTACTACATGATTTGCAACGGATATCGCTTTTTTCAAGAAACCCACTTCAGAGACGACAAGTTACCCATACTCTTTCCTATGACACACCATTCTACCAACCATTTCTACGTCAACAAGACCACTTCACTAGGCAGATTAAGCGCTGCTCAGAGGTGAGTGACCCAGATCCAGGAAACTTTCAGTGTACTGCAGGTGAGGATGTGCACGCCCTGCCACTGCCAGCAGGGAGATATCAATCAGAAAGGATTGAATGGCTGCACACGCACATCGCTGCAAAAACAGCTTTATTGAATCAAAACATAATCCATAAAAACATCCAACACACACAGGCAGGGGACCTTTGGTTGACGTTCACTCACACAAGAGATTTGTCAAAACCATATAGGGATGCATCTCCTCACCCAATATAAATATACATAAATGGGCACAGGCGTTAATAATTATCCACTTACAACACACACCAAACAGTTAAGTCATGTGTATACCCAAAGATTCCTGATAACAAGGAAAACACATAAAACATATTATAAACATCTAAAAGAAAAAGGTATAGACAAAACATACACTGAAATAATTCAAAATACAGTAAACAAACCATTATGGAGGATATTTTTTGTGTCACATCACATAAACATAAAGCCATACACTATGTAAGAACAAAACACAGTGAGTGCATATCAATTCTGTCCACCACCTGAAGAACGACACCAAACTGAGTAACTTTACCATTTGTATAAATAAATCGCTCCCAGATTCTGGTGGCCAACAAATATGAACGCACTCACAGAGGAACACACAGAACAACCCAATAGGGTGAATGAGTGCAGTGAGTGCATATCACACTTTCACGTCATCCAAAGAGCGACACCAAACTGGATTGCTTTTCCATCTGTATAAATAAATCTCTCCCAGATTCCGGTGGCCAACGAGTGTGAATGCACTCACAGAAAAGCACACAGAACAACCCAACAGGGTGAGTGAATGCAGTGAGTGCATATCACACCTGCACACCACCTGAAGAGCGACACCAAACTAGATTGCTTTTCCATTTGTATAAATAGTTAGTTCCCAGATTCTGGTAATAAACGAGTGTTAATGCACCCACAGAAGAACACACAGAACAACCCAATGGGGTGAATGAGTGTAGTGAGCGCATATCCCAATTGCACGCCACTTGAAGAGAGACACCAAACTAGATTGCTTTTCCACAAGACCACTTCATTAGCCGTAGCCTTGAAAAACTCCTCGAGTTTGCTGAAGGCCAACTGATCCTTAGAGGGGACTTTAATGTTCCCCTGATTCCCTCCGAGGACACCCCCTCGGGGTCCTTCAGCGTCTCTCCTGGCTCCATCAAACGTATTGCACAATCCTTTCATAGAGCCCAATTGGTGAATGTTTGGTGCCTCTTGCATTCAGGGGGAAAAGGACTACGCATTTTACTCTCCACCTCATGAACTGTACTCAAGTATAGACTATATCCTGATACCACACAATCAATTGCATGCAGTCCTAAACTTGTCCATTGGTTCCATTATGTGGTCAGACCACGCACCTATAACCCTACTATATGCACTTTCAGATGTCCTCGCATCAAAGGTTAGGACCCTCGAGCACTACTGCTCAGCTGACGGCAACCTGCCACATGTACTCTCTCTTACCTATCAATTCCTGATCACACCCCCAGAAAACCACCAACCAACCTGCCTAACTAGATGGGACCTACATCGTGAATTCACTATGAACCAACGAAAACCCATCATTCAGTTTACATACAAGTCCTCTATATGTACAAAAAAAAAAGAAACCAGTTTTAAAATCCTGACAAGGTGTTATTGCACGCCATCTCGGTTACATAATTTCTTCCCCACGACTTCAGATCGCTGCTGGAGATGCCAGGAGGAGTGAGGGACACTAATGACACTTCTAATTAGACACTTCTTGACTAATGCACATTTTTTGGTCGTGTCCCAAGCTCGAACAATTCTGGAAAGAGGTGTGGCACACTGTACAAAAATTCACGGAACGTCCAATTACTGACGACCCTGCTTTCTTTCTTCTCCATGCCGCCACTATTCCAGAAAAGATCTATAAGAAATCTGTCATCCGTCACCTTCATGACGCTGCCAAAATGTGTATTCCTCTCAAATATTAATGTCCACAGCCACCGACCACTGGTCTTTGGCTCAAAAAAGTAGATGAAATAAACAAAATGGAAGATCTTATCCTTTTGCCACGACACCAACATGAACAAAACTTGGACATTGTGAAATATGTTTGTCTGCTCAGAGGAGGGGCAGGCATCTTTTGAGTACGATACCACTGACTAAACTCATGTTAGACCACCATTATGAGATATATGGAACCCTGGCGATATTGATCATATAATACCCATGCCAGTCTCACACTCCGAGACTCCACATCCTCTCATACTTCACCCCCCCTCCTTTTTCCTTCCCCCCTCTCCCCTCCCCCTCGCCTGCCTCCTCTTTTCTCTCTCAAACCTCTTCTCTAGTTTGGGGCGCTTCTTTCTCTTTATCTCTACAGCTTCATTCTATAGCATATACTATCTGTGAAAAGGTAGAAAATATTTAAGACAGTTCTAAAAGCCTGTCACTAGCAGGCTATTAGTGGCCCTTCTTGGAGATGACGGCATGTTCAGCATAAAGCATACAATAGCCAAACATACTTTGTGAAGACTATATATTAAGTGTGTCGGTTGATTTTGCATTTTATATGAAGTTGTATCGGACCATACTGTATGTCTCTTTATAAATGTCATTCCGATTTTATAGAACTTGTCTTTTGAAAAATAAAAGATTTGAAGAAAAAAAAAAAGGTTGATCATTCATTTGATATTCTCATCTTGTATACTAGGCTTAAAGAGGAGCTCCAGGGATCCAGCGATGCCCTCATCCAAGCCGATTCTTCAATCAGCTTTGATTGCAGGCGCCGGCATCTCTAGTAAGGGAAACAGGAAGTAAACCCTTGAGGCTTAACAGCTGGTTGCCTATTGCACATGCACAGGTTATGCTGCACCTTGTGAATGGTCCCATAATCTTCTGGGACCTGTGATGTGTCCCAAAAGACTGCAGGGGAAGGAGTCAAAACCAGGTACCTGCTCTCTCCCCCCCCCCCCCCCCAACAGTGCAAAATGTGGCTGTGGAGGGGGAGGAGGGTGCAAACAAGCAGAACTTCACTTTTTTGGGTAAAGTTACGCTTTAAGTATTTCTGTGCTCCTGCCTGAAATGGAAAATGGGAGCACACCCAAAATAAAGAGACGTTGATAGGGATAACATGTGGGCTGCCGCAGTGTTTTTTTTTTTTAACTGCTGATATTTTTATAACTACTCTCCATACATACATGACAATAAGGGGGAACAATTCTATTCATTATGCTATGCAGAAGCAGAGTTCTAACTGGGAAACCTGCACAGATCTACACTACAAGATAACCTATCTGCAGCTTTTTTGTCCCTTATCTTTCACCAACCACACCCTTTATTGTTGAGTCATGGCTACATATTGCTATGTGCTTCAGTACTAAGCCACTTTGTAACCCAGAATATCCAGTTTCCCAGATGATGACCGGATTCTTCAGGTCAGATTATTTCCAGTAAGAATGTTTTGGCCAAACGACTTCATTAATAAGGATTTCAATGCTGCTAGATTTACAGTATCTCACAAAAGTTAGTACACCCCTCACATTTTTGTAAATATTTTATTCTATCTTTTCATGTGACAACACTGAAGAAATGACACTTTGCTACAATGTAAAGTAGTGAGTGTACAGCTTGTATAACAGTGTCAATTTGCTGTCCCCTCAAAATAACTCAACACATAGGCATTAACTGGTTAACGACAGTGTCGCATACATTTACTGCTGCAGAGTGGCAGCGTAACGCAAATTGCCATCAACAAAAGGCAATTCGTGCAGACGCGGCTAGGGGGCGAGCACGTGCACCACCGACATGCTCTCGTGCCTGCCGCGCACTCCCTCAGTGTGGCCGCGGGTTGGGCGGACTCTGTGTCCGCCAGCGACACGCGATTGCTTACTACACAGGAAGAACGGGTTACCACCGATGTAAATATGGCGGTTCCCCATTTTGATAGAAGACATGACAGAGATCTACTGATCCCTGTATTTGGGATCAGTTAGATCTGTTATGCCCCTGCCAGGGGTGTACTCACTTTTGTGAGATACTGCACATACATTTCCAAGATGCTAATGCACTGTACTATAAAAAAAAGACAGCTACAGAACAAAACTTACAAGATTAAATAATCGTATACAGGCTGCACTGACAGTGACACGATTAAATTGAAGACAGTTCCACTTCAACAATAGTGAAGCTGTAATACTAGATTATCTTTTTTAAATGCATTGCACTATTGGCTTTGTGTATTAGTACCCCTTTCACACCAGGGTTGTTCACCACACAACCTTTACCTATGTAAACCTTTGCAGGCACATGAAAGGTGCAATTCGAAAGAGGAAACATGTTGGATGAAATAGGGAATTATCTGATTAATTAGGGGAAACCTGAACACCAGCCAATATGTAAATGCTACACAAAGCTTTCACAATGGCTGTATAGCTACATCCTGAAGGGAGGTTTCTCTCTTTCATTAATTAGCCATGGACATAAATGGCCTACGCCACTCTATGAAAATAAGTGGTCAATAGTGGCTGGTATTAAGTGGTCAATTATACAGGAGACAATAAAGGGGGTTTGCAGAAGTTGAATTTGAGCAGGTGTAATTACATACAGATGTAAAGCTAAGGTAATCGGAGTTAGCAAACGGTGAGCCAATGATGTAACGCTGACAACAGGATGAGTGATGTGGTCATCAGGGCAGGATGACTTCAGCAGTTGCACAATCAGTTTATGAAGTGACCTGCAGGCCTTAACATAGGCAGCAGCCCTCAGGTAGAAGCAATACAACCTTTGATTTTAGTGAACAAAGCCAAAATCTAAGTCCAGCAGCTGCACTCCAGGATGTGGGAGTCAGAAGAACATAAGCCGGTTGATGTGGGTATTCTTCTCTTCCAGAAAATTTGGCTTCTCTATATGTGGCAGTAATCCAATGACAATTATTTTGTCTTCTGGTTGCAATAGGTTTATGAGTCTTATGATGGCTTCCAACTACTTCAGTCACTTCCTCTTCAAACTTTTCATGGTTTTTGGTACCAATCCATAAAAAGATTATCTTTGGTTTGACATTCTCCAGTTCTTTGGTTTGAAGTCTCCAAAGATGTGGCGTGTGATTTTCCCACCAATATCGAAGTTCAATGCATGCAGTGGAGAGAACAGTTCCCTTTAAATATCTCATTGCTGCATTAACTGCATCATGGAGTCACCTAGAAACAAGACCTCTGGGTCTTTGTCCTTACAGTTCGATACAAACCTGTTGTGCTGGAGAGCCACCGGTCATCCCAATGCAGCATGAGGGACAACAGCAGTTTGTGTCCCCTAGACTCATTATGCAGACAATCTGCTTGATGCTCTAGTAACGCCTTTCCCATCTTTTAAGACCTGTTCATACTTGGTAGTTTTTATTCGTCATTATAGCATGGTTAGTTCACATATTTGCTTAGAATTTTTTTAAATAACTGTAGCGCCCCCATAGTGATAGGTGCTGTGTAAATAGGTTTTTAATAGGAGAGTCAAATTTATTTAGGCCAGCAAGTGACAGTGCTGGAGGAAGAAGGAGTGTATATAATGCAATGTATATAGAAGGGTCCCGTTTCTGATTTCTTGGGGCATCCCACAGTCATCCTTACCCCATCCAAGTTCATCCCTTCAATAAAACATCAATAACAAAGGACCGGCCTCTTAAGTGACTACGGATGAAAGGGAAAGTGTGTGATTGAGGGCAGAGTGACAGGTGAACCCCAACTACCAGCCACCCCTAAAGGGGCCATTTGCTACATAAGTAAAACAGCATTTTCTGTGCCTTGACATGCATTAAGTGGGCCATTTTGAAATAAATGGTTAACCCACACAACCACGCATACAGTATAATGACTTTTTGTATATTTTTAGTAAATCTACACCATGGCAAATGTTTTATGATGTCTAAGGGCCCTTTCACACATGGCTGTCCATTTTCACAGACTCTGCTAGCTCAGCAGGGATCAGCGGATCGATGACAGGTCTGTCTCTGCTCACTGTGCGGAGATGGACCTGTCGGAGCCCCGCTGTCCTCTATGGGAGATTGGATGAAAATGGATACGCCTGTCCGTTTTCATACGATCCACCAGACGGATGGAAAATAGGGTTTCCATCCATCTGGATTTAGCGGACCGGATTGGATAGTGGCAGATGTCAGGGCATGTCAGCGCTGACATCTGTCACTCCATAGAGGTGAATGGCATGTCCGATCAGGTCCACCTGCAAAAGGGACAGGCGGACCTGAATGGTCTGCATGTGTGAAAGGGTCCTAATGTAAATGCATGCAAAACACATTAACCACTTGCCAACCGTGTAACGTAGTTACACGGCCGCAGGTGGCACCCATTGTTCTGGGAGGACGTGTTACAACGTCCTCCCAGAATCGCGCTCCCGCACGCCCGCTGGGGCGCGCACACGGGAATCTCTGTGCTCGCCGGGTTCCCGGGACCAGGCAGTTCACCGATTGAGGTAAAGGGCCATTGGCAGCAGCCCTTTACCATGTGATCATGCCGTCCACTGCAGGGTCATCGAGAGTGTCAGCTCTCTCATCTCCTCACAACGATCCAGTTTGTGAGAAGAGAGAGATCGATGCCCTGCAGTGACAGCCTGTGAGTTATTTGAAATACCTACAGTGCCCAGCAGTGACCAGCAGAATTCAAGTTCTGCTGATAGTGCCACCTGTACCCACCAGGGCCACCTGTGCCCATCAGTGCTACCTGTGCTAATCAGTGCCACTACAGTGCTTAGCTGTGCCTTCAGTGTCACCGCAGTGCCCCACATGCCCATCATTGCCACACCAGTGCCGCATCAGTACCACACCAGTGATCATCTGTGCCACCTGTGCCACTACAGTGCTCAGCCAAACTACAGTACTCATCTGTGCCATCAGAGTGCCCATCAGTGCCACTACAGTGCCCACCAGTGCTACCTGTGCTAATCAGTGCCACTACAGTGCTTAGCTGTGCCATCAGTGCTACCTGTGCTAATCCGTGCCACTACAGTGCTTATCTGTGCCTTCAGTGTCACCGCAGTGCCCCACGTGCCCATCAGTGCCACACCAGTGCCACCTGTGCCTTTATTGCCACTAATGTGCTCATCAGTGCTACTACAGTACTCATCAGTACTACACTTGTGCATCTACAGTAATCATCTTTGCCATCGGTATCAAATCAGCTCAACCAGCGTGTCCTTCAGTGCTACCTGTGCCCACCAGTGCTCAGCAGTGCCCACCTGTGCCCATCAGTACCACTACAGTGCTTCTGTGTTATCAGTGTCACTCCAGTGCTACACCAGTGCCAAACCATTACCACCTGTGCCTTCTTTGCCATCAGTGCCACTACAGTGCTCATCTGTGCATTCATTGCCACTAAAGTGCCCATCAGCGCCACTACAGTGCCCAATAGTGCACATCAGTGCCCATAAGTGAGCACTCATCAGTGCCTGTCAGTGCCAGCTAATCAGTGCAGTCGCAGTGCATTAGTGTACATCAGTGCAACCTCATCAGCGCCCATCAGTGTATCCACATCGCACCAGTATGGCAAAAAAAAATATTCTGCTGAGGAGGCATACCAGATTCTGAGCCTGAGCGAAGAGAGCAGCGGGCAGCTCTCTGAGTCTGCGTCCAATTCTGATTCGGATTATGAGCCCATTCTAAGCAGTGGGTCTTATTCAGAATCGGAGGAAGAAGAGCTGGTGCCCAGGACACAAAGGCGTTCTGATGAGGAGCAGCAGGCTACTACAAGTAGTGCAGTGCCATCCACATCTACCGCAATGCCATCCACCTCTAGTGCAGTGCCACTGCAACAAAGGCCAAGGACCCATGCCAGCCTTCCCTATGCCCTACAGAACCCCCTGTGGCTTCCATCTAGTTCCGGAGCAGCAAACCTCCCTCCTTTTACCGCCCAGCCAGGTGTCCAAGTGAACACCGAAGGTTTTGCACTAATTGATTTTTTTAATTTAATTTTTACTGAGGACTTTCTGTCATCCATCGTGGCCCAGTGCAACCTTTATGCCCAGCAGTTCATTGCAGACAACCCCCGTTCTAGTTACGCCCGACCTTTTGAATGGCGGGAACTTACAGTGGCCGAATTTAGACTTTTTTTAGGCCTAACATTTAATATGGGAATCACAAAAAAAAAAACGAAATGTACTCCTATTGGTCTACTAAGCCCATTTACCACATGCCAATTTATTCGTCCCCCATGCCAAGGTCAAGATACCTTAGAATTATGTGCTTCCTCCACTATAATGATAACGCGCAGTGCCCTCCCCGCAATGACCCAGCTTTCGATAAATTATTTAAAATTCGCCCCCTTCTAAATCTTTTTTCTGAAAAATTTCCCCAATTATATACCCCCAACCAAAATATCTCTATTGACGAGTCCCTTGTAAAATTCACAGGCAGACTGGCCATAAAAGAGTTTATCCCCAGCAAAAGGGCCCGATATGGGGTAAAGGTATATAAACTTTGTGACAGAGCCACCGGATACATCTATTCCTTCTTGGTCTATGAAGGAAAGGACACCCAACTGCATCCCCATCAATGCCCTGAATATATTGGAGCCAGTGGAAAAGGTTGTTTGGGAGCTTATTTATCCACTACTTGGAAAAGGATACCACCTTTTTGTGGATAATTTTTATTCAAGCTTGCCCCTCTTCCGCAACCTTTACCTGAGGCAGACTCCAGCATGCGGTACGGTCCGAGCCAACAGAAAGGGCTTCCCGCAAAGGCTCGTTCACTTAAGGCTACAAAAGGGGGAGACGGAGTCTTTGCAGAACCAGGAGCTATTGGCTGTCAAGTGGAGGGACAGACGGAACGACCACATGCTGACTTCAGTACACAACGACACCTATGTGGAAATCCCCAGGAGGAGAGGAGGCACAATCCGGAAGCCTTCTTGTGTCAATGATTATAATTTGTTCATGGGGGGTGTCAACTTCAATGACCAGATGATCGAACCCTACCTTCCCACAAGAAAATCCCGCCACTGGTACAAAAAAGTTTCCATAAACCTTTTCAGTTTGGCCATGTATAATAGTTGTATTATTTACCAAAAATCAACCCAGAACCCCATATCCTTTCTAGAATACCATGAAGAAGTCATCACCACCCTAGTGTACCCTGAAAGCCCACCAGAAAACATTCGCTCGGATGCAGTGAGCAGACTACAAGAACGTCATTTTCCTGAAAAACTCCCCTTGCGTGAAACAGGCCAAAGACGCCAGAAAAAATGCCGGGTGTGCTCCAAAAGAGGAGGTAGAAGAGACACCGTATTTTTTTGTCCCCAATGCCTTTCTCAACCAGGCCTCTGTATAGGTGACTGTTTCCGCTGTTACCATACTTCAATACATTATTAGTGAAGTATGGTAAACGTAATTGTCATTTACAGCCACACCCCTTATGCCACTGCACTGCACATACCGCTGCCTTCTTTGGAACTGACCCTGGCCTGCTATACCACCACGCTTCTGCCTCACGCTAAAAATACATCTGCCTGCTTCGGAACTGACCCTGGCCTGCTATAAGACCACTCTTCTGCCTCATGCTAAAAATACATCTGCCTGCTTCGGAACTGACCCTGGCCTGCTATACGACCACTCTTCTGCCTAATGTTAACATACCTCTGCCTGCTCTGGAACTGACCCTGGACAGGTTGACCACGTTTTTTTGCCCACCTCCTGGACTGATGTTTTAGCCTGCTGCTGGAGTAATGGGATTCACGCACAGGGGTCTCACATATGTGAGGGGCTCCAGAATTTGTTTTTCTGGATGAAAAAAATAAATTTTTAGTTTTCTCATTTCCGGATTATGGTCTGGAGACTCTGAGGCTTCAAAGTGATTTGGGTGGGAGAAGCCTCTACCCCTGTCCCCATTCTTTCCTGGCCTGCTACCCGTACTATGGATCCTGTTCTTGCCTACAACCAGGATCAATATTTTGCCACTACCGGAAATATCTCCAACTGCACTGACCCTAGACTGTACATGGACAGTACCCCTGCCTGCATGGACTATGGACAATATTCCTGCCTGCTGCCTGGACAATTCTGTTCGCTGTCGCTGACCACGTCCCTGCCTGCTGCCTGGATCAGGGCTGTCCTCCTGTGGACCACGGCACTACTAAACCCACAGGTAATCTTTTGTTTGCCCTTTGCTCAGCAGAATATTTTTTGGGGTGTAATTCTTGGTATGTACATGCTATATCTTAGAAATATAAAGAGCTTTCAAAAAATGTGATAGGTTGTCAGGAAATTAGATGCATAATGTATGTCCCTAGAACACCTGATGGTGCTCCTTGGATGTTGGGCCTCTGTATGTGGCCAGGCTGTGTAAAAATCTCACACATGTGGTATTGCCATACTCAGAATGAGTAGCAGAATGTATTTTGGGTTGTCATTTTTGCTATGTACATGCTATGCGTTTTCATTTTTTTTCCACATTTTCCAAAAACTTCTGGAAAAAATGAACCATTCAAAAGACTCATTATGCCTCACAGATTATACGTTGGGGTGTTAGCTTTCCAAAATGGTGTCATTTTGTGGGCTTTTCCATTGTTCTGGTGCTCCAGGGCCTTCAACAGTGTAATAGGTGGTTGAGTAATGAGGTGTAATTTATGCTCCTACAATGCCTGAAGGTGCTACTTCAATGTTGGGCCAGGCTATGTGGCCAGGCTGTGTAAAAGTCTCACAAATTTGATATCGCCATACTCAGGAGTAGCAGAATGTATTTTGGGGTGTCAATTTTGCTATGTACATGCTATGTGTTGGAAATATCTAATAAATGGACAACTTTGTGGGAAAAAAATGTGTTTTCATTTTTTTTCCACATTTTCCAAAAACTTATGGAAAACAATGAACCATTCAAAAGACTTATTATGCCTCATAGATTATACGTTGGGGTGTTAGCTTTCTAAAATGGGGTCATTTTGTGGGCGTTTCCATTGTTCTGCTGCTGCAGGGCCTCCAAAAATGTAATAGGTGGTTGAGTAATGAGATGTGTAATTTATGCTCCTAGAACGCCTGAAGGTGCTACTTCAATGTTGGACCAGGCTTTGTGGCCAGGCTATGTAAAAGTCTCACACATTTGGTATCGCCATACTCAGAAGGAGTAGCAGAATGCATTTTGGGGTGTAATTTTTGCTATGTACATGCTATGTGTTGGAAATATCTTATAAATGGACAACTTTGAGTAAAAAAAATGCGGTTTCATTTTTTTTCCACATTTTCTAAAAACTTCTGGAAAAAAATGAACCGTTCAAAAGACTCACAATACCTCATAGATTATACGTTGGGGTGTTAGCTTTCCAAAATGGAGTCATTTTGTGGGCGTTTCCATTGTTCTGGTGCTCCAGGGCCTTCAAAAATGTAATAGGTGGTTGAGTGATGAGATGTGTAATTTATGCTCCAAAAACGCCTTAAGGTGCTACTTCAATGTTGGGCCAAGCTATGTGGCCAGGCTGTCTAAAAGTCTCACATATTTGGTATCGCCATACTCAGAAGGAGTAGCAGAATGTATTTTGGGGTGTAATTTGTGGTACGCACATGCCACGTGAGAGAAATAACCTGTTAACATGACCATTTTGTGGGGAAAAAAAAATCTTCATTTTGCAAAGAATTATGGGAAAAAAATGACTACTTCAAAAAACTAACCATGCCTCTTAATAAATACCTTGGAATGTCTACTTTCCAAAAAGGGGTCATTTAGGGGGTATTTGTACTTTCCTGGCTTATTAGGGTCTCAAGAAATGAGATAGGCTATCAGTATATCAGGTGTGATCAGGTGAGATCAATTTTCAATGATTGCCACCATAGCTTGTAGACTCTATAACTTTCTCAAATACCAAATAATATGCACTTATTTGGGTTATTTTTACCAAAAATATGTAGCAGTATAAATTTTAGCAAAAATGTATGAAGAAAAATTATTAATTAGCAAAACTTTATAACAGAAATTAAGAAAAATGCTATTTTTTTACAAAAGTTGCGGTCATTTTTCATTTATAGCGCAAAAAATAAAAAACCCAGCACTGATTAAATACCACTAAAAGAAAGCTCTATTTGTGTGAAGAAAAGGACAAAAAAATCATATAGGTACAATGTTGCATGACTGAGTAATTGTCATTCAAAATGTGAGAGTGCTGAAAGCTGAAAATTGGTCTGGTTAGGAAGGGGGTTTAAGTGCTTAGTTGTCAAATGGTTAAAAAAAAAAAAAAAAACTTCAAATGTAAAGACAAAAAAGTGCATGTGAAAATGCATGCATTAAGGCTAAGATTAAAATAGCTTCAAAGGCAGGCATTTCAAGAATGCCTGTCAAAAGTGTGTGCATTGCAGTGGCCAGTGTTGTTCACATGGTCACGTTTGTGTCACTTTGCTCATGTCACACCAAAATTGACCCAATGCGTGTCACTTGGCAGGCTTTACCGCTCCTCAAATGCTTTCATTAATGTCCATGTAAAGGTGCTTCAAACACGACATAAATACCCCAATAGCGTTTACAGCATTTTGGAGATGCGTTTAGAAAGTGTTACAAACCAAGCTGTTAGCACAAGAATCCATACAACAGAAAACCAACACAGAGGAGGCATCTGGAAAACATTATTTAACGCAATGCAATCGTGTTAAAAACGTGTCATAAACGCATCAAAAAAAATGTCTTAATGCAATAGGTGCATTATAGGCTGTTTACATTTCAAGTCACATCTCAATAAGGCTGAATTAAGCCCATTACTACATGTGCATTAGCGTGAAAGGGCACCTAAGGTCTTTAGCCACTTAGCGGCTGTGTGGGCTGCTATAGCTGCAGCGCCATCACTGTTACTTGGAGCTAGCTAAGTTGTGTAGAGGCAGCACTGGGTTCAGCTTCTAGTAAATGCCAATCTCTAGTATTATAGACAGTAGTATTGTAGTGTTTGACTAAGGTATTTAAGCAGAGGCTGAAGGCATATTTGTGCAGAGACTGAGTACATTTACATATCACAGCTACAGGGAACCAGGTAAATATTCTCTTTTATCACCCTCTGTAAGGTAGAGGAAGGTGTAACTATATGGATTATACAGAATAAAGAATGAAATTATTTTGACTTACCTGTAAAATTCCTTTTTTGAAGTACAATAGAGGACATAGGCTGCCGTTAATCAAAACCATGAGTTATATGCTAACACCTTCAGATGAAGACACTGACTAACAAAGTTGTTTTAATAAGCTAGGAGGTGGAGGGTGTCCTGTGTTCTGTACTGTACTCCAAGAAGATGAAGTTCTAGATAAGTCAAAAATCCTTACCTGCTAATCATACAGTACAGGACAAATGTTTCCATTCATCAATACCCCAACAATATCCTCAACAATACCACAGGAGTGGGAAACAAAGCAAAAAATGGCAACTTCAAATAAATTTTAACAGATGATCAGGTGGTGGTCTTACAACTCTGAGAAACAGACACCTGGTGCTGAAAAGTCTATAAGGTAGCCACTGAATGAGTCAAGTGAGCCTCAACAGGACATTTAGAATACTTATCCTTCAAAGCATAAACCTTAGTATTAACCTGCCTAATCTACCAAAAGATAGAAGACGCAGGATACTCCTTGTGGGAACCCGCAGGCAGGACAAAAAGAGAATCTGACTTTCAAATAGAAGCAGTGGGCAAAACCACATCTAAATCATATGGAGAAATATATTTTATATGCTTTGGAGCTGAAAAAGGAGCCAATGTTCTGCTGAAGGTGTAAATGAGAAATCACCTTGGGAAGGAGCTCCACCTTATGCCTTTGAAGCACAAGGAAGCATTCTTTACAAAATAAGACAGCTTTACCCTTCTAATTGAAATGATAGTCACAAGAAAAAGGAAAGACGACTGAGGGAACATCCCAAATAGACTTTAAAGCCCAGACAGGGGAAAGGAGAGGACATGTCCCACAGAATATTGTCTAGGCTGAAACTTGCATGCCTTGCACCATGCAAAGTAAACCTTCCAACTGTGAAGACAGACTTCCTGGGAGTTCAATTTCCTAACTTTAAGCAGCATAGAACTAATGAAGCTGAAGAGACACTGATGCCTCAGGACTTGGGCTTTAACAGTCAAGCCATCAAAACCAGCCACCATGAAGCAGCATGGTAGACCAGCCCTTGGGAGAGCAGGTCAGGTTGGTTGGGAAGTGCCCACAGGGTGTCTTCCCAGAAGTCGGAAAACATCTATCTACCAAGCCCTTCTGGATCATTTGGTGCCACCAAGATCACCAGGATGCCCTTAAGCTTGATTCAGAAAAGCAGGAAGGAAGGATCTATAGCAGAGGGAAAGTGTATATTGGCTGGAACTGATCCCACGGGTTATCAGGGAGTCCACTACGAAAACCCTTGGGTGAACCTGTTCAACTCGTTGCTGAAGTGTGATGTCAACAAATCAACGTCCCGTATCCCTTAACAATGACAGATGTCTCAGAACACTTCGGGCTGAATAGTCCATGCCCCCGCATCCAGGAGACTACAACTGAGGATGTCTGCTTCCCAATTGTCAACCCAAGGAATGTGGATTGCAGACATGGCTGGAATGGGTCTTTTGGCCTGAGCCAGAATTAGGTGTGCTTCTCGAAGGACCACATGGCTAATGGTGCTGTCCTAATGATTGATTTAAGCCACAGCTGTGACACTGTGCACTCAAACCCTTGCTGCTTATCCTTGAAGCTGGTCGGTCTAACACATGAGAGTGGGAGAATAGCCCAAATAGCTCAAAAACGTTGATGGATTCCCTCACCAACCACACCCTTTGGACCGATTTTGTTTTTAAGACTGCTCCCAAGTCCAGCAGTCTGGGAACTGTCTTGAGAACAGGTGAGAAAGGACTTCTCCAATTCTAATGCAGGTCTGGCCAGTGACATCCTGGTCTTGGGAGAAAGGTGCATGTGTTGAGAGACTGAGAGAGTTTGTCTCACACAGTCAGCATATTGAACTAAGGAGGCCTGCAATAAAACTGGGCAAACATCACCACCTTGAAAGAGTAATTTTCAAGCAATGCCATGGGTCTGATCTAGTGCTATCTAACACCACATCCCATATAGCACATATGTCAAACACAAGGCCCGCGGGCCGAATGTGGCCCTCCAGGCCTTGTCATGTGGCCCTCGCATCCAGTTTTGCAGCTGGAATGTGGCAGAACTTCATTCTGCCACCTCCAAATTTCACCCTTCGCTTCCACTCCCTGAAAGGTGAGGCAAAGCCTCCAAAAGAGGGAGGTACTAGAGCCAGGCAAGGGAGGAGAGAGATGCAAAAAAGTTTTGGGCAGGGGGTTGGTGTTTCACACTGTGCATAGCGCACCCCTGAACTTTGTATGTAACGCACTCCTAAACTCTGCACTCTGTACATAGCATAGACCTCGGTTCTGCACTCTGCACATGCACTTTTTACGTATCGCACCCCAGAAACAACTGGCCCTTTTAGGGCAACCATACTGCTAATACGGCCCTCAATGAAATGGAGTTTGACACCCCTGCCATATAGCATAAACAAAAAGAAGCTGTCTGTAAAGGCAGCTTAGAAGGTACTAAGGAACTTTACTGGTGTATTATCTCTCAAACATAACATGCATGCATCAAGTAAAAGATAACATTTTATTAGTAACAAATCAACCCAACATATTGGGTTGACATATGTTAAAATCCAAGCAAACATAAAGGTTAAACATCAGTTACATGGTATCCAATCTATGGTAAGGTATAAATATTTAGTTCAAACTAAAATCTGGGCACCCCACCAACTGAAAAAAATTGAAATGAGAGGGGTACTGGAGAAGATAAAAAAGAGTGAAATGAAAATATGTAATTTTCTTTCAATGAAGTACATGTTCCCAGAAAACGATCTGGGTGGTTATTCCATAAGAATCATGAATGAGGATCATGTCCAGGGACCTCAGGTGGAAGCAGAGGGCAACACAAAATGGATGCCAGACCTTTGAAAAAAATACCAAATGTGCTACTAATGTGACATTCCAGATCTGCACGCACAAAGATTTAGTAAATGTCCTGTAATTTGTTATAGAAAAAATGAGGAGCCAATGCACTAGTAAAGTCCCTTAGTACCTTCTAGGCTGCCTTTACAGACAGCTTCTTTTTGTTTTTGATCATCTTGAAGGAGGCCACCATGGGCGGAAGTGCTGTACAGTAATAGGTTACATCCTAAATACAGGTAACAAGTTACTAAATTTAAACTTATCCTTTAAGCCTTATACAATGTCTAAACTCTCCTCCTTTATATAAACGAACAAATAGAAATAAAAAGTAAAAATAAACACCGCTGTGTGTGGGCAAATATATATTTTCCATAAAAACATTGTACATCCCAAAAATCTAATTATATTCATCAGTCATGTCAATTCACATTATTCCTCAATATAAAATCATATGTAAATTGTTACCAATCAACTGTTAGGACATACAGGTGCATCTCAAAAAATAGAATATCATCCAAGTGTTAATTTATTTCAGTAATTAAATTCAAAAAGTGAAACTCATATATTTTATATAGATTCATTACACACAGAGTGATATATTTCAAGCATTTAATTTTGATGATTATGGCTTACAGGTAGTGAAAACCCAAAATTCAGTATCTCAGAAAATTAGAATTTTACATAAGACCAATAAAAAATGATTTTTAATATAGGAATGTTGGCTTACTGAAAAGTATGTCCATGTACAGTATAGTATGCACTCAATACTTGGTCAGGGCTCCTCTTGCATGAATTACTGCCTCAATGCGGCGTGGCATGGATGCGATCAGCCTGTGGCAGTGCTGAGGTGTTATGGAAGACCAGGTTACTTTGATAGCAGCCTTCAGCTTGTCTGCATTGTTGGGTCTGGTGTCTCTCATCTTCCTCTTCACAATACCCCGCAGATTCTCTATGGGGTTTAGGGCAGGCAGGTTTGCTGGTTAATCAAACACACCGTGATCATTAAACAAGGTATTGGTACTTTTGGCAGTGTGGGCAGGTGCCAAGTCCTGCTGGAAAATGAAATAAGCATCTCCATAAAGCTGGTCAGCAAAGGGAAGCATGAAGTGTTCTAGAATTTCCTGGTAGAGGGCTGCGCTGACTTTGGACTTGATAAAACACAGTGGACCAACACCAGCAGATGAGAAATCATCTCTGACTGTGGAAACTTCACACTGGACCTCATGCAACTTGGATTCTGTGCCTCTCCACTCTTCCTCCCGACTCTAGGACCTTGATTTGTAAATGTAAAATTTACTTTCATCCGAAAAGAGCAATTTGGAGCACTGAGCAACAATCCAGTCCCTTTTCTACTTAGTGTTGTCTCTGGTTCAGGAGTGGCGCGACACAAGGAATGCAATAGTTGTAGCCCATGTCCTCTATACATCTGTGTGTAGTGGCTCTCGAAGCACTGATACCAGCCGTAGTCCACTCCTTGTGAATCTCCCCCAAATTTTTGAATGGCCTTTGCTTCACAATCCTCTCAAGGCTGCGGTTATCCCTGTTGCTTGTGCACCTTTTTCCACCACACTTTTTCCTTCCACTCAACTTTCCATTAATATGCTTGGATACAGAACCTTTACATGTGTTTTGAGTTATTATTATACAGGCTTAATTATTATACAGGATTTATATAGCGCTTATACTCTTATATAGTGCTATAACTCTTTCAAAGTAGAAATTTATTATCAATGTTGTACAACTGCGGCCACATATATTATACAGCATGTGAAAAAAACAGTGAGCACTCTAACTCAATAAACCAATAAATGAAAACAAAATAAAAAAGACTGCTGGCACTCATTAGGTGACCACCCTAATAGAACTATAAAATACAAATCGTGCATGTTAGGAAAGGATTGGACTGGTGAAGCCAGGCCCTTTTTGCCGTGCGCGCGTGCCGGAAATGGCGCCAAACGGCCCTATTTAAGCTTCCTGCACCTGTCAGCAAGTGCTGTCCATTCTACAGTGTCTGAGTACCTGCGAGCTTCAGCTCTCCTGCCTGTAACCTGCTTCCTGTGCTGTTCCTGTTCACCGACCCGGCTTGCCGTGACCTGCTACCTATCTGCCTGCACCGACCCCGGCTATCCACGACCATCCATTTGCCTGACCCTCCTGTACCTTTGCTGCCAGCCTGTTAACGAACCCTGCTTGGTCTTGACCACTCTCTGCCTGAACCCCTTGTACCTTGCCTGCCTGCCAGTTGCCGACCCAGCCTGAACGACCATTCTTCTGACTTGCACGACCATCCGGAGCCTCACATCACCACCATCAGTGACCATCCGGCCCTCGTGCCATCCTGCACTCACGGGTCCCCTGTCTGCTCTACCAGGGACCTCTGAATCGGGTGCGCAAGAGTGGTTGTTCCCTGCACACGCCGGACTCCACCACCAGGACCGTGACAGTGCAGCACCAAAAAATCATAAATGACTATAGGCAGGAGCCCCTGAGGACGTGCAAGCACACAAAACGCATCAGATGGAGCCCTATATGCTGACTCCTTTCCTGTGGAGTGGCAGCCATTGGAGTAAGTGCTGGCCGCATTTGTTTTATTCATTATCCACATGGAATTTTATGTGATATTCAAATACTAAATAAATACTATACTATATATTGCATTTCTGGCTCCAGGTGGTGAATATTTTCCCCATCAGGATGGATATCTGGCAAATCTGTGTTCTGAGAGAACAGGACGTTTGAGACCTCCAGAGAGGGTGGATTACATGTATAGGCTAATTACCATTAGTCTTCTGGTGAGTGTAATGTGGTGGAGGATTTGCACTATTGGACGCATGGCATGAATCACATTTTTTTCTGGTTTAGATTGCACTAAGCACTTTGTAATTGAGAAGTATCAACACTTTGATGGTATGCGAGGTGAAGTGGTAGACAGGTGCTACCTGTCGCCTCATATGCATTCATTTGGACTGGATTAAACGGAGTCCAGTCCGAATTTTACCAGCCACCATGGCAGGGCTGGTTCCGGTCCGGAGTTTGTGGTCCACTGGCCCCCCTGAAGTTGATGTGTGACAACAGGGAGAAAAATAGTTGGGTGACTAGGTGTTTCCTGGCCCTGCAGCCATTTATGTTCACAGTGGAACACCGGGTGGGAAGACACCAGAATAATGCGGATGCTCTCTCTCGGGTCCACTGTATGGTTGGGACAGTTGCTCAGCCACAGGAGCTAGAGCAGAGACGGAGGATATGTGATGGTATGCGAGGCGAACTAGTAGACGGACACTACCTGTCGCCACGTATGCGTTGATTTGGACTGGATTAAACAGAGTCCGGTCCGGATTTTACCAGCCACCATGGCAGGGCTGGTTCCGGTACGGAGTTTGGTGTCCACTGTAGTCCACCAGCAGGTGGCTTAAATAACCAGGAAGAGAACACACTCTAGCTCTGACCTGGAACTGAGGGATCTCTGTGTCTGTTTGGACTTTAAAAGACAAGATTTGCATTTTGGCCAACCCCACACCATATAGGTGAGGTAACTGTATTGTTTAGTTTAGCGCCGGATGGCAAGGACTTATTTTCTGTTTTCTTTGTTCTTAACCTGCAACCTTTAACCAATAAACCTGGCAAGCCGCCAGATTTGAAAGAAAGTTGCCAGTACGCTGACTATTTTCCTGTGGAACGATGATCCCCATGAACTAATCTCCCACAAAACGTACCGGCCTTTTGAAAAGTAGTCTATTTGTATGGACTGACACTATTGGATCAGAAAAAAGGCAGCACGTCCAGCGTTTCCAAAGCTTTATTCGGGTCACCACAGTGGCACTACAGATACCAGCATGTCATCACATTCGTAGAAGTGTTTCACACACTCCTTGTGTGACTAAGCACACGAGGGCTGTGTGAAACGCGTCTACGAACGTGATTACAAGCTGGTATCTGTAGTGCAACTGTGGTGACCCAAATAAAGCTTTGGAAACGTTGGACATGCTCCCTTTTTTCTGATTCCTTAACTGTGTGGGGAAGAGCAGGCACTCCAGGGCTAATCCAGTGTGTGAACCTATACACCTGGAGCAGCGGGTTCTTTCTCTTTGTACACTATTGGATGATTCAATTGAGCACATTTATTAGTGCACATTACATGCATATATTTAAGTTATTTACATAAGTGGTCCATATGTATGCTTTTTTGCATTATCACAATGTATATGCACAATGATTTATGATTTTTTGGGCGCTGCACTATTTGTATTTTATATTATACAGTATTATCTCTCTCCCATCTATCTACTGTATGTACAAATTAGCAATACTAGGGGAGGACTTCAATCCCATGGCTGTTCTGATCTGTTGTGAATAGTACTCCCAATTAATCTCAAAAATGCATGTGTCACATAGGAATCTAAACGTTCTAAGATATATTGTTTATTGCTTTTGCCAAACTTATATCCCTCTCTAAAGCCAATTTTACTGCCTCTGGGTCTTCTCTGTAACAAATTATTTTATACAATGAGAAAACATCAGCTGTGACTAATATAAAGTATTTATCATATTTAAAAGTTTTAAAATTTTATAATAAATGCTTAATATCTCTCAGAGATAGGATGGGGCAAATACCTTGGTAAAGACCAGGCTCCTCCTGGTAATTTGGCATTGAGTTTTTCTGCTAACCTGTAAACACAGAAATGTAACAGGCAGATGCTCCAACTGATTGAGGACAAAAGGATCTGTAAGAATGGACCCAGGGTCCTGGGCCATGCCCTTGGACCAGACAGCCAAGGTCTGACAAGCAAACGGACAGACATGGTGGTTACAGCAGGCTGTATAGCAGGAACAGTCAGAGAAAGTATGGTTTAATGAATAAAGACATGGATAGTGTTCTTTAGCTTGGGACAGGGATCAGCAGACTGAATATCCTCCTGTGAGGAGCCCTCAGAGTCATGAGATGAGGAGTCCTCTTCCTCCTTTTCAGGAAGTACAGAAGTCGCAAAAGGAGGATCAGAGGTTGACCCTGGAGGAGAGACAAAGCAGTCTTGCTTTTGGCCCTCTTACAGGGTAGATAGCTGTCCCATAAAATCAGAATTTGTGGCTGAGAAGTCCTCTCTGCATAGACAGGAGGAAGAAGGAGCAACTGAAAGAGCTAAGGAGGTCTCTGAGGTAAGCAGCAAAGACTGTAGGCACTGGTAAGGACTATCAGATTTAAGGCCATTATGGGAGATGCTGCAGACACTTTCTTGAGCTTTTAGCCGATCTGGGAAGGCATACTGACCTATTCCCCTCCTGTGCCTACAATCCACCATAAAAATGATGTACAGACCATCCAAAGGGTTACACACAACGTGAATAATGCTTCAAGATGTTAAAATATACAGATATATAATAAAGTAATAAACAATATTTTTATCCATTTTCCCTAAATGCTATTAAGGCTTCTAGAGCTAGATTATCGGTTGGCTTCCAGGATATACAATTGACATTTTTTTCCCAGAACACTTGCCAAGTGGGAAGAAACTTTCTATTACTGTATTTGTATAAAGTGGAACACATACAAATGAAGGGGTCTGAAGAAGAATATTCTGAATTACTGGAAACCTATTTAAACCGACTTGCCATAGGAGGGACTGCTATTGTAGACCGCCTACTAAAAATTCAAGATGTCTGACTGTGTCTGAGTTCAGTAAATGAATCACAAGCATGCTCTATAGGAGTATTAGACAAGTATCTGAGGAGCTCAATAATTGTTTTTGAGGCTAACACTTAAGGCATCAGCATACCAAGACATATTGGACAATTTCATGCTCTCAACTTTGTGGGAATGGGAACCGTTTTGGGATGGCCCCCTCCTGTTCCAACATGACTGCACACCAGTGCACAAAGCAAGGTCCATTATGACATGGATTAGGGAGTTTGGGGTGGAGGAACTTGACTAGCCTGCACAGAGTTCTGACCTCAACCCGATAGAAAACATTTGGGATGAATAAGAATGGAGACTGCAAGCCAGGCCTTCTTGTTCACATCAGTGCCAGACCTCACAAATGTGCTTCTGAAAGAATGGTCAAATATTCCCATAGACACACTCCTAAACCTTGTGGACAGCCTTCCCAGAAGAGTTAAAGCTGTTATAGCGGCAAAGGGTGGGCCAACTCAATATTGAACACTATGGACTAAGACTGGGATGCCATTAAAGTTCATGTGCGTGTAAAGGCAGACATCCCAATACTTATGGTACTTTAGTGTATATAGGTGTGTGAAAGTAAAGGCCGGCATGCTGATGTACCCCCAGAGGGCAGGTTTATGGCAGACTGAGCTCAGAGGAAGTGGACTAAAGATGCTGGTCAAATTGTTGAAATCTAGTAGCACAATGAATTAATGCTTGGGATTAAAAGCAAGTATTGCAGCATAAGCTCTTTTTTTATTTTTTAATTTCCTGTGAAATATTTTTTTAAACTAGAGTGTCACCTAAATAAAATGCAGGGAAAGAAAAAAAAACTTTCTATTATAATATTAAATGCATAAAACATACAAATATGGAAATACATATATTATGGATTTTTATAAATCAATCTACAAAAAAACTGCAGGGGTTTCAGCTGATCGAACGTTTAAATCAGAATTACTGAAATCAGCCAGATGAGAAAGAGAGGCTGGTTAACTATTAATTAAAAGCAAATAACCACTCCTATCTTGCAGTATAGATTTCTGGGTAATTACATTCACCTGGCAGCCCTTTGTATGTTGCCCCCGGTAACCAATAATACACACAAATGACAGCTGAAATGTGACTAGTGGCAGCAGGTACCAGCTATGCTTTACATTCCCCCTAATTTCCCCTAACTTGAGGTCTACTGTATTGGTGAACCAGCGACAGTATTCCTAAGAGGCTGTCTTTTTGTCCCTATGGAATTGCTCCCTCTGTAGTTGAGGCAGCAGGATGTCCTTCTATTGCTAACGATCAATATTCAACAGCATTCAGGCCAGCAACAGAGTGACATCTCGCTGCATCTGGCTACAGTGGAAGATATTCTATAAGGACAGACAGACAGCCTATTTAGCGATTCTCTTGCTGGCAATTTGGACTGCACAGCGTACACACTGTCCAACTACTATAAGAGGTAGGTGGAGGAAGTACTATGAAAACGGAGGCTCTTAGTACAATACTTGTCTGAATTGCTATGTATTTCTGTCACTTTGATAGGGCTTTAAAGCTCAATCATGCATTGTACAGGACGATTCCGAGGGCCAGCTCACTAACCCAGGGCATCAGACAGCGTAGGAAAGAGCCAGCTGCTGAGGAAGTGAGGAACAGGGTAAGTATATCACCTTATTCATCATCCCCTAGGCCAGGGGTTTCAAAACTTTCTAAACAAAGGGCCAGTTTATTGTTCTTAAGACTTAAGAGGGGTCAGACTGTGGCCAGCAGGAGTGGAAATTTTCCTGGCATCAGTGGGAGTAAACAATGCCCCATCTTTAGTATTAGGGGGAGGGAGAGTGCCCCATCATTGGTGTCAGTGGGAGTAAACATCACAATGTTTGGTATTAGGTGGAGAAATAGTGCCCCATCATTGTTATAATTGGGAGGAACAGTGCCCTATTGTTGGTGTCAGTGGAAGAAATAGTTCCCCATTCTTGATATCAGTTGGCAAAATAGTGTCTCGTATCAGTGGGAAGAATAGTGCCCAAGGGTCGGATAAAGGCAAGCAAAGAGAGGTAATCCAGCCCCCAGGTTGCAGTTTGGAGACCACTGCCCTAGGCAAACAGATCAGTTAACTGGTGGAGAGGAGGCGCCACTGTAAGGGTAATTTTTTTTGCCTGGAGTTCAGATCTAATATACCATGAAGGAGTCAGTCTATTTTCTAGGAATAATTTGGAAAAATTGCCATAAAGCTTTGTGAGCAAAAATGAGCTCTACCAACGCTTACACGAGCGGATGACAATACAATTCTGTTATATCTCCCAACTTCTGAGATGGGAATGAGGGACACGTATTAGCAAAGTTATGTAGGCATAGGACACCACCACCCCCACCAAGCCTCCTTAACCACTTAAGGATCAAAAGGATTTCCCACATTAGGACCAGTGCACTTTTTGCGATTCGGCACTGCGTCGCTTTAACTGACAATTGTGCGGTCGTGCAATGTTGTACCCAAACAAAATTTGCATATTTTTTTCCCCCACAAATAGAGCATTCTTTTGGTGGTATTTGATCACCTCTGCGTCATTTCTGATCACCGCTATAAACAAAAAAAGAGCGACAATTTTGCAAAAAAACAAACAATATTTCTTACTTTTGCTAAAATACATATCCAATAAAAATATAAAAAACAAAATGTATTCACCGGCTTTGGCCGATTTATATTCTTCCTCATATTTTTGGTATAAAAAAAAAATCGCAATCAGCGTTTATTGATTGGTTTGCGCAAAAGTTGCTGTGTTTAAAAACCATGAGAATTAATTTATGGCATTTTTACAATTTTTTTTATTTTACTAGTAATGGCGGCGATCTGCAATTTTTATCAGGACTGCGATATTGCAGCGGACGTGTCGGACATTTTTGACACTTTTTTGCAACCAATGACACTTATACAGCGATCAGAAATGTAAATATCCACTGACTACTGTATAAATATCATTGGCAGAGAAGGGGTTAACCTGCAGGGGGCACTCTAGGGGTTAACCGTGTTCCCCAGGTGTGTTCTAACTGGGAGGGGGCTGGGCTGCCAGGGGCATAAGAGATCTAACTGATCCCACTGACAGGAATCAATAGATGTCTTACATGCTGCCTGACAGAGCAGGCAACCGTCGTGTTGACATCGGCGGTTCCCTGTTTTTCTTCTCTGCCAGGTCACCGCGGCTCGCCGGCGGACACAGAGTCCGCCGGACCCACAGCCACACTTCTGCAGAGTGCGGTGGGCACGAGAGAGAGCCGCTGTTTATAGACGGCGATTCGCTGGATGTTGCCACTCTGCAGCAGTAAATGTACACGAGCCGGAGGAGAATTATAAAAAAAAAAAATGATCAGTTAAACCCACAAGTGCTTTTTTTACCACTACTATTCCTTTATACTGGCTTTCAAATGCAGCAATTTAGAAATTGGATGAAAAGTTTAGCACTGGGAAACACTTTTTGAAAAAAAAATAGTGCATTTTATATACAACTATATAGATCAGACCAAAATGAGGGACAAATGAGGAGGAAAGAGGGGCAGAGGGGCTGTGTACCAACTCAGTGCCTTGAAATCAGGGACAGCTATGGGCCTTATTACCGCAACTGCCCTCTAATCAGCTGCATTATTAGAGCAATTATCATCTGAGTTAGGCCTCATACACATGGGTGTTTTTTAACGCCGGCGTTTTTGGGCGTTTTTGCAGCTCTCCATGTTATTCAATGGCCCTCTAAAAACGCTGGCGTTTTTGAGCAGTAGAGGGCGTCGGCGTTAGTGAGCTGTTTCTAGAACGCGGGACCAGTGCGTTCTGAGGCTGTAGCGTTTTGGCAGTTTTTGACGATAATCGGCAAAACGCCCGCTAACGCCGTACTGGCGTTAACCGGTGTTTTTTTGACGCCAATGTTTTTAGGTTAAAAAATAGAGGACTGATTTTTTTTTAAAAAGACGCCTATTGACGCAGACGCTTACTAACGCTTACTGACACTGATGCAAAACACAGATTTTTCCAAAACGTCGGATACGACGTTTTGCTTATTTTTTCTCAGACGCCCATGTGTATGAGGCCTAAAAGTGGTACTCACAAAAGCCTCATGCACACAGCCTGCTTTTCAGATGACAGAACATCCGTTTTTTGTTGGTTGCTTGTCTCATGTCAAAAGTGAAGAGCGTACTAACATTACGAAAATTTCGTACAACCAAACTCAACGTCAGAAGTGACATAATGTTTTGACTATTTTTGCATCTTTTTTTAGTTTCTGAGCATGCTTAGTCTTGGGCGTACGATTTTTTAGTACGAAAACTGTACTAACGGAATGAAAATCGCATGTTGCGTTGTACAACAAGAAATTATTTGTCTGCACATCCAGCTTTTGTCTGATGAAAAATCAAAATTGGCTTCGAAAGGAGCATAAGAACGGTAATAATTCTGGACGACAGGCCATTGAACGAAAATTCCTGTCCGAAATTCGCATCGTGTGTACAGGCCTTAAGCCACCAAAAGTTCGTCCAATGTCATATATCTCAGTCAGTTTACAGGAGAACCTACCAAAGTATTAAGAAGGGTTTCCCACGACTGAGAAACAGAATTGTAAACTGAATTCCACTATGGATCATAATGTACTTGTCTGTGATAATTTGACAGCCTGAGAAAATATGAGGAGCACTAGACACTTGTGCTACTTGACGCTGCTGATGTACATCTAATATCCAATGAAAGCCATCCCCGCCCTAAACAAACCACCTCCCTAGGCTTCCACACCAATTTCCAGTCCAAGGCTGCAGATGTTTAAACTGGCACCTTTATTCCACAAGTGCTCCAAGACTTCACAGGTAAAATAAAGCCTGCTCTGGTTAAATAAACCTGAAATGACACAATGAAACACGCCTAGGCTTTACGTGTATTCAGCAGAGGGAATTTACAAGACAAATGGTTTTGAAAATATTTAGCCTAAGCCAACAAACCACAGTGTGCTTAACAGTTTGCGGTAATTTATGGGACTTTGAAAGGAGGGGCCTCGTTGCCTTTCACACTTAAAAAGTTTATGAAATGGCTTTTGTTGATTGGCCGGGCCAAAAGCCGGACATGCAATACAGTTCAAATTCCTGGGTTTATCTCAACACTGATCTAGGAACATACTCAAATATTACCACCCTTTTCATGGGAGCAAAAGTCTTTCTTTTGTGTGGCTGTCGCAGGCTCAGTCTTTTTTCTGAGACACAGCTGACCTGGCTGTGTAAACAGGTGGCATTGTCCGACATGTCTATACTGTTATAAGGGAACATTATATATGTTACATTGGTTAAGGAAGGCTGACTTAAAAGGATACTTGTCTAAGTAATAAAAATACAGAAAATCGAACATATATTTAGCACAATTCTACATCTGCCTTTGCAGTTTTCTTTGTTTACAAAATTCTGCCCCTACTGTTCCACTTAGCTCAGATCTTCATCTCCACTGTTTTGTTGCCCTGAAACATACTGGGGGAGATTTACGAAGATGGGTGTACACAGAATATGGTGCAGCTGTGCATAGTAACCAATCAGCTTCTAAGTTTTAGTCCCCGTTCACCCTGGAGCGACTTGCCATGTGATTTGGCAATCACTCTATTCAAATTGGTGCGACACCGACTTTGCAGTGCTGCACTGATTTGAAAAAGTAGTTCCTGCACTACTTTTGGCGATTTCAGCTGCGACTTGGATAGACATCTGTGCATGAAGCCCCACAGAAAGTGCGCTGACATGCAGCTTTGAAATTGTGCACACAATTTCAAAGCCACAGTCAATGTGAACGGGGGCTTATCATCAAAGCTTAATTGAACAGACTGAAGTTATCCCACATTCACATTGGATCGATTTGACATGCGATTTGACATGTCAAATCGCATGCCAAATCTGAGCCTATTTCCAGCAGCAGCACCATCCGAATTGGTGCGATGTCGACTTTTCACGGGTTCTCAAAAGTAGTTTCTGCATTGCTTTTGGCAACTTCGGGGCGCTAACCTTCTGCGTGAATGTTGTTGCAGTGATGCTACATTTACTGGGACAGGCTCTTCCTGTTTTTCCAATATTCTAGACATGCCAATGTCATCCGCCTGTATCCATCTTGGGTGTGGTCCAGTGTTTGCCAGACTGTTCCTATAGGTTCTGACACCAGGGAACATTGGGTTGGGGTCGGGTCTGGCCAGTGTTGGGAAGTGTGCACAGCTACATTTTGGTGAAATTGGTAAGTACGGTATTGATTAAACAATTTTGTGTAATTTTTTTTTTGTTATTGTAAAATGATAAAAAATACATGTGTGATTGTAATTTTATATATATATATATATATATATATATATATATATATATTTTTTTTTTTTTTTAATTAAACATTCAGATGCATATTGAGTTTCCACGAAGAAGTGGGGATCGAACTCTGGGAAATGCGCTGGATTACTCTATGCTTAAGATTTTCCTTGCTGACTAGGAAAAAGTATTCTAGGCCATGTGCCATATGTCAATCACACAACAATGTGTTTTTATGATGGTTTTATAAATGATCGTATAAATAAAATGTAATTTTAAACTTTATTTGTGTCTTGGTGCTCACATCAGCGACAACCTCACGTTATATCAGATATACGGGAGGGAATTATCTCCACCCTATCCTTTTGTCTCTACTTGAATATTGGGGTGTGGGCGTGGTTGGTTGCCCCTAGAACTGGTTAATCTTTAATAACAAAAAAAAAAAAAGACTCGTAGTTTACAGAAAAAAAAAATTGTGTAATGTATGTGCTTTGCGGCATATCTGCCAAGATCAACACATATCCACCCAAAAGTGGAACTTCCGCTTTAAGTGAAGGTGTCCCCCTGACATGCCACAATTGGCATGTCATTTTTTTGGGGGGGGGGGGATCCTGTTTTCATGGTGTCCCAGCTCCCACTTCCTCTCCTGGTGCCATGGAACCGGAAGGAAGTTCACCTTCCCCCCTCCCGGCGATCATCTGGGACACGTCACAGGTCCCAGAAGATACACTGGCCATTCACAGCGTGCAGCACGGCTTGCACATACGTAGTGCACGCCCGGCTTTGAATCCAAATCCGGGCGTCCACGCTTGCTATGCTGGTGCCGCATGGAGCAGGGAGAGGGGAGTGAGGCAGCGGGCGGCCGCATTGCTGGAGCGTAGGATAGGTGAGTATCTGATTATTAACAGTCAGCAGCTACACTTTTTGTAGCTGCTGACTTTTAAAAGGGTGGAACTTCACTTTAACTGTACTTGCTAAAAATGTTCTTAGCCTGAAAAATTAGAACTGATGTAGACACCACATCTAAGGGTTTGTAAGCCACAATATATTACATTTTTGTTTTCATGTTTATAAAAGCTTTCAACCAATGCAGGTAGCATACTCAGAATCTGAAATGATTAAGCGAAGGATAAAAAAAAACACTTTAATCTACCTGGTGAACAACAATGACATGACAGTTTATCTGTAAAGTATAAGTATTATGAACCTTAAAAATAATCAGATTTTGCATATGTATAGACCAGTGGTCTACGGCCTGGGGTCCAGATGCAGCCCTTTACTTACTTTTATCTGGCCCTTGGGGCATTATCCCCCTCCCCCCCACTGTCAGACACAGTGGGATATAGTTCCTGCCCCCGACAATGGGGCACTATTCCTCCCACTGACACCAATGATGGCACACTATTTCTCCCAGTAATTCCAACAATGGGACACTTAATACTCCCCCTATTACCAATCATGGGGAACTATTTACACCCTCTAACGCCAGGATATTTTCTACTAAAGTAGCCCCCCTAAAGTTTGAAGGGCAATATACTGGACTTTTGGTTACTAAAGCTTTTCTCAACCTTTTTTGGCATGGGAGAACCCTTGAAACAACTTTTTGGTCTCAGAGAACCCCTACTAGTAATTACACGATCTACAGCTCATGGTACGTTAGTGGTATGGTCACTTGGAAGGATGCTCCTTACATTTGTGGTCATTTGGAGGAACCCCCCTTACAGATTGCTAAAAAAGATCAGTCACTTTCAGTAGGGAAAGAGGCAACAAAGAAGTACAGGTGTAGAGACAGGACCAATAATCCCAAACAATCAGAGCTGCGTCGCGATGACGTAATGAAACTTCATGAAACTATGAAGTTTGATTACGTCATCGCGACTCAGCTCTGATTGTTTGAACAGGATAGCACGAACGTGTATTGGCCGAACGACCGTCAGCCGAACGATCGCCACCCAAACGGGTTGATTCCCCAAAACAAATCAGCTGCCTTTAAGCTGGGATATGCAGGCACCACAACATGTGAGTGTTAATTTTATTTGATGTTTTTAGTTTTTTAATAAATCCGGTATAGACATATTTGCACTATGAGTTTTTCCTTCTCTCATTTATGATCCACTAATGTGATGGAGCAAACCATTGAAGTGCTGCTATAGAGGAGAGTCACAGAGGGGGATTTCCCCCATCAAGCCTATCCTGACCACACGTGCGATAGGTGGTCACTGGAGTGACGGTGAGTGCACATCCTTGTGGGGCACAACCAGCACAGAGTGAAACTCCTTCATCCATCTGAGCACGAGCACTTTATATGGGATTATTGATCCTGTCTCTACACCTGTACTTCTTTGTTGCCTCTTTCCCTATTGAAAGTGACTCATAGAATAATTTTTTACAAGTAATTTTTTACAAGTAGTTTGACCCAGCGCAGAAGTTTTTGTTCATTTTGTTGTATTGTGGTTATAAACCATTGCACTGCCGCAGCGGGCCACGTTTATAATAGAGTTCAGTACATTATTGGTAATCCTAAGCGCTAAAGCATAGTAATCTGTAAAAAAGATCAGTGCTGTCTTATCTAAGAGGCAGAAATTGCTCATTACTCAAGGAACCCCTAGCAATCTCTGGAGGAACCCTATGGTCCACTGAACCCTGGTTGAAAAAGGCTGGCTAGAATTTTTGGCGACCCCTGGTATGCACCTTTTGGGCAGAGAACAACCAGTCTTTTTGTTGAAACCTGAATATGCCAAAAAGTATAGACAAATATTACGTTGGAGCAGGTATAACAATGTATTTGAGAAAGTCCTTGGGCTACATGTATTTAGAACTTTA
This sequence comes from Glandirana rugosa, assembly GCA_018402905.1. NCBI lineage: Eukaryota > Metazoa > Chordata > Amphibia > Anura > Ranidae > Glandirana > Glandirana rugosa. The sequence continues at coordinate 1,452,434 of BLSH010214066.1, read as the reverse complement.
ATAAATCCAGATCAATCAGTATTTTGCCTGGCAGATCAATCTCCAATCAGGATTCAGTTTTGTAGAAAAGCAGTATTAAGAGTAGATCACAAACAAAGAGGAGAGGGACCTGTGTCCCTAATGAACTCCAAGAACCAGATTTTATGCTAAGTACAGAGGTCCAGTTTAGTTTCTCAGTTATTAGGAGCAGGGGATTCTGTTATTCAGAGACAATGGGACAGCCAAAAGCAGTCCAAAATAGGGATTGGTAACAGTAAAAAAACACTAAAAGTCCCACATTACAGAACTGTAAAGCTGGCGGCAGCCAGTAGATCAAAGACCTGAAAACCTCCAAAAGCTGGCATCAGCTGAGGCCTGAACATCCACCTGGTAAATCCTGGCGAACGTGTGAACAAAGGAATAGGTAGCTGCCTTTCAAATTTGGGGAACAGTATAACAATGCCAAAATGCACTCATAGGACTAGTTGAGTGCACACACAAGAAAAGGTGGAACCTTACCTTTAAGACAATAAAGTTGGCCATAGATGGATCGAAAGTCGGCCAATTCACCAAGGACTTGCCAATTTTCGTTCCATCTATGGACATTCCTGCTTAAGAGAAGTTGATCTAATGAATGGCTTCTCTCGAATGGGAATGTTGGAAATTTTTTTACTCGAGCAACGCATGCAGCCACCCATTAGCTTTAGTTTAAATACTTAGTCTATGGGTTCACCTAATTTTCCCTCCAGTACTGTGAATGTTTAAAGTGGTTGTAAAGCCACTTTGTAAAGTACATGCAATCCCTATGTTAGCAAATGTCCTTTGCTCCAGTGTATGTTCTTTGTAAAAAATATGCCCATTTCTACCTTATTTCATAGTGCCGCTCACGTGACTGCCCGCTGCTCCCTCTCCCAATCTGACAGCTACAGGGGGGGGGGCCGAGAATTCCCTGCTGATGTGGGTCGGGAGGAGAGCAGCAAGGAGTCACGTGAGACAGCGCATGACGAAGGCACGTAAACTGACCGCGGTGTCAGGGCTCAGCAGCCATGAAAAACCGTGGTCAGTTTACAGGGGGAAGGCAGCACCAGACAGGATTAGCCAGATATTTCAGGTGATAGAAAGGGCCAACTTACACAGCACAAGCACTGTGCTGTATAACATACTTTAAAGGAACAGGATCCATTTTTTTTTTTTTTTTTTTTGGGTTACACTTAAAGCGTATGTTAACCCAAAAAAAAAAAATGCTGCTCCTGTCTCTTTAATGTGCAATTAGCAGCATGGTGATTTTGGTTTTTAAATGATCCCTCTGTATCCCCTAAAATATCTGTTTGATAATGCAAGGTCATGATTTCCCCCATGTGTACTGACTCCCCCTGTATATAGCTTATCTTGAGAGCCCCGTGGTCTATGCAGGCTATGTCACTCCCAGCTCTCCTATCTCCCGTGTGCCTGTCTTCAACTCCCCCCTCCCTCTTCCTCTAGTAGCTTCTCCTCTCTGCTCTCATAATTAACTCTAATGCTTCATGCACACAGGACATTAAAAAAAAACGTCCTAAAAACGTCACTAGCTTATCAGTGATTTTTTTCAGCTTTTACCAGCGTTATATTACCGGAATTTTCTCTCTCCAGCTCACCAGCAGCAGTGCTCAGCCCCTCCCTCAGGACTTCTGAGCTGAGAGAGAAAAGCTGCAAAATGACAACTGATACTAGTAAGAAGGTGTGTTATCTATACAGAGAAGTATATATATGTTATAACACAGACACAGGGCAACTCCTTGTTATAATACAGAGCGGATAGGAACTTTTTATACAAGTGGCTTAACCAACACATTAATGAGTGTGTTCAATAAAGACACAAATTAGAACTGTTTGTGTGTTATCATGTTAAGCTTAATGGGAGAGATTTACGAAAACTGGTGCACACAGAATCTGGTGCAGCTGTGCATGGTAACTAATTAGCTTCTAAGTGCCCATTCACACAGGGGCGACTTGCGCTCCGTCTTGAGTCGCCTCAAGTCGCTTGACATTTGAAATCCCATTGAAATGAATGGGAACCGTCTTAATGTACACTACTGAAGTCGGAGCGACTTCAGAAAAGGTTCATGTACTACTTCTAGGAGACTTCTATTCGACTTGTCCCATAGAATTGAATAGAAGTCGCCTCCAAGTCGGATCCCCCATCTAAATGGCGAATTTACAGTTAGAAGAAAATAATTTATCCAGGGCAAACCCCTCCCTCCCTCCCTGCTCTGATTGGCCACAGGCAAAGTCGCCTGGCATAGTCAAGCTTGAAGTTGCCTTCAAGTTGCCTGTCAAAGTTGTGCCTGAAGTCGGATCGCCCCTGTGAGAATGCAGCCTAACTTCAGCTTTGACAATACAATCTAGAAGCTGACTGATTGCTATGCACAGCTGCACCAGATTCTGTGTGCAACAGTTTTAGTAAATCTCCCCCAACGTGTTTGTCTATTGTAGTTACTTAACCACTTCAGCCCCGGAAGGATTTCCCAGTTTAGGAACAGAGCACTTTTTGCGATTCGGCACTGCGTCGCTTTAACTGACAATTGCGCGGTCATGCGATGTTGTACCCAAACAAAATTTGCGTCCTTTTTTCCCACAAATAGAGCTTTCGCTAGGCTGAAGTCCGTGTTGAAACTGTCCGTTGAACTTCCGTTGAAGTTCGAACTGATACGGTCCGCTGAAACGGACACCG
>BLSH010214066.1:1426383-1443613 GCA_018402905.1 Glandirana rugosa | reverse complement strand
CTAAACGAAACACTGCTAAACGCGAGTTACATCGTTTAGGCGCGTTTACAAGCTGTTAGAGGCATTTGGTGTTTCAAATGCCTCTGTACTTCCGTCCAAATGCATTTTTTTGCTTTCCAAAAAAAGCCTCTAAACTCAACTGCCTAGAAACGACTATAAATGACCCTGTGTACATGTACCGATAAGATAACATAGGGGAGAGTTCAGGAGCAGCTGAAAAAAACGCCAAACTGGTGTGCATGAGACCTGAAAGAAAATCACAAGGTTGCTTGATTTGTGCATGAAAAAGATATAACATGTTTTCAATGGTATATATATAACAGACCAAAAAAGAAGAACATGAGAGCTTGTTTACACTAAACAGCATGCACATAATTCGTGTGCGTCCCTGCTATGTACTGCAAATTGCTGTTAAAACAGATAACAGTCGCTTGGTGTTAATTTTTTCATATTTGTACTATATAATTCTCTAGCTCAGTAGTATGTCACGACACTGACGTGCATTGTGTAAAATACATTTTTCCCCAGCGCACACCAACGTAATGCTTTGGTGTGAACTGGGCACACAGACAGCAATAGTTTTTGCTGTGTCCTTGCATTGAACCTGTATTGATCATGTAGCACTAGGTGTGAACGAGCCTCAAGAGAAGTTTATTGTTGTAGTGACATATGACATATAAGATAAAGCCTGTCAACAGCATTAAAGTGGTTGTAAACCCTTAGGCCCCTTTCAGATGGAGAGGTATCCACTCCCCCCTGAAAGGTGCCAAATGTGGCACTGGAGGGGGGGGGGGATCCGATCAGTGGAAATTTCATTTCAGGGTGGAACTCCACTTTAACACACAAGTGTCTCTTATGGAGAAAGGTGAATAAACAATTAGGCTCCATTCACAGTAATGCATTTTTTATGCATTTTGCAGAAATGCAGGGAATTTTTTCAACATGGGTTCCTATGGAACATGTTCACATCAATGCATTTTTGTGCCTCTGCGCTACTGGAAAAGGCCGGGGACTTTTTTCCTGCAAAATACAGCGTTTTGCATATAATAAACTTCAATGGGCATGCAATAAAGTGCTGCGTTTTTGCCGCAATTTGTATTTTTTAAATTTTTTTAATTTTGTTTTTTTTGGGGGGGAAATTTTGTTCCTAGGCAGATTTAAAAACACAAAATGCAGATTGCGGTAAAAAAACACAGAAAGCACTGAAACAACGCTCAAAAGCAAAATACATTGATGTGAATCAAGCCTTATTGGTGAGAGAGAGATATTTTCAATCATGCAGACTAACTTGTAAATGACACAAGAACTTGTGTTGTTTATCACTTGGTTATTAACCCTACGCTGCCCAATTATGGCAAGCAGTGTCCACAACAACTGCACTGTAACCTGCAATCACCTATTGTGCACTAAAGACAATTGTTAGGCTGCATTTACACCTAAGCGTGTTGTTTTCAGGCAGAAATTTGCACGGTTTTACCACAATTTTGTACAGGTCACCAATGTAAATAGCGCAAAAACGCCCAAATCTGCCTGAAAAAATACCTCCAGAACTTGTTTGAGCTTCAGGCATTTTGGAGCGGAGATGTGAACCATCTCCATAGAGAATCATTGATTTTTTTTTTCCCCCTCCAGCGTTTTGTAGCTTCAGGCTTCAGCTACAAAATGCTCAGGTGTGAATGCAGCTTTATAAAATCAAAGAAAAAAACATTATCAGTCGAACTCAGCCCTACCTCAAAAAAGATTTTGGAACAGCTGTTAATATTGCACATTTTGGTAGAGCAGGAAAACAGGTTGTGTGAACATTTTGCCCGCTTGAGAATAGCGCCTGAACATTCCAGCATCAGCATTCTCTCCTTCCGCAGTGTGATCTCCCTCGCCATTTACCCAGCTAATGAATGGCAGCAATTAGTAAAATGTAATCCTATCGCACAATCATTTTAATGCTTTTAGCACTCAGAAAAGTAAACACCAAATTAATACTGCTCAAGCCATCTCAGATCCTCGTTAGCAGCAAGCAATTATAGTTCAGCTCCTCAGGTGTAATTAAATGATTGCAATGATTTAGTTCCATAAATGCAAGTTAATTCATAAGCAAGCAACAAATATTCTGGGAGTAATTACGGGAAAAGACACAGCACAAGCGACTGTGTACCTGCAGAGGGGAAGAGGTGCCCCCTCCTGCCCAAACAGGGAACACAGAACAGCGACCTTCTCTATCCATATATTAACCCTGTTGAAACTCATTGTTTTGATAGTGATTAGTGCATTAGCATTTCGGTAGTCTAAATCCTACAGCGTAAATGCCACAAAGACTTTCATGGTAGCTAACGTATCGTATGCATTTCATGGCAAATTAAAGAGTGTACAGTGTCATGAAATTGCTCTGCTGTCTTAAACGGTAAAAACACCTTGACTCTTGCAGCAAATATTGATATTCTCTGAGCTTTTAAAATATTTAATAATTCAGAAAAAAAAAAAAAAACTGATTAACAGGTATGTCCACTCAACAGATTTGGGTGAAGAGGAGCGAGAGACAATCAAACAATTATGTTAAAGAGGAATTAAAAAAAAAAATGTTAATAGAGGGAAAGGACTAGTCATCAGTATTGCCTGTGGTCTCCCTGTAGCTGATCATTTCCACAATACTGGCATACCATGCCTTGTCCTGCATGGGATCTGTGTGGGGGCGGCCATCTTGGTAGAGGCAGGGTTCTACTTCCTGATGCCAGAGCCTCCAGCAAGCACCACCAATCTCACTCCACTTCTCCTGAGAATAGCAATCAGAGGCAGCAGTTTACTTAGACTTCACACTGCAAATGTACAGCTATGATGCTTCAGGAACAGGAGTCCCTAGGCACACTCACATATCAAAAAGAACAACGCTAGTTTTACAGGAGGAACTGAAGACACAAGGTACATTTTAAGCATAATTAAAGTGGTTGTAAAGGCTGAAGATTTTTTACCTTCATCCATTCTATGCATGAAGGAAAATAACCTTCGGTGTACAGCTCCCTCCTAATACTTGCCTAAGCCCAATCTCTATTCAGTGATATGCACGATAACCAAGGCTCTCCTGGGTCTCTCCCTCCTGATTGGCTAAGATGCAGCAGCAAGAGTCACTGGCTCCCGTTGCTGTCAATCACAGTCAGTGAGGCGGGGGGCGGGGCTGAGCCGCGCTCTCTATGTCTTGAAGAGCCGGCTTGGGAGCGAGCACACGCGACTGCCCCCACAGCAAGTGGCTTGCTATGGGGCAACACAGCAAGGAGGAGGGGCCCAGAGCGCTAGCTGGTGACCCGAGAAGAGGAGGATCGGGGCTGCTGGGTACAAAACCACTGTACAGAGCAGGTAAGTATGACATGTTTCTGTTTATTTATTTATTTTTAATAAAAAAAATCATTTACAATCACTTTAACATTTCTAGATGTTCCTTATAAAATAGCAAATCTTCACTTTTTGAATTCAGGTCCACATTACAGTTATGTGGACTAAAAGTAACACTGTCCACATCTTATGAGTAAAAACATAATACAGCAAAAGAGCAGCTGCAGTTCCAAATAGGAATAACATTGCAAAGGTGGTAGAACCTAGTCAACAAACTAGAAGCAACAGTTGATTTAGGTTTAATATCCATTGCAAGTCTAGTATTGGATTATTTGATTTTGATGCACAGATTTTGCTTGGGTTATTGTCTGCACCAACAACTTCACACCTTGTAAATAGACACCAAGAGGTTGATTTAATAAAACTGGAGAACGCAAAATCTGGTGCAGCTGTGCACTGTAGCCAATCAGCTTCTAACTTCAGCTTCTTCAATTAAGCTTTTATAAAAAAAAAAAAACTGGAAGCGGAGTGGTTTCTATGCAGAGCTGCACCAGATTTAGCACTCTTCCGTTTTAGTAAATCAACCCCCAAGACTTAGGGTGGTCATACATGTTACAATTTTCTTACAATTTTCTGTACAATTTTCTTAGATTTAACTTTAACTATGTAATGCAAGGCACCACATCCAATTGTATGATAAAAAGGACAAAAGAGAGAAAAAAAGGAGGCGGACTTTGAAGGCTGCTACTGTTATCCCAAACAGGAAAGACAACAAAGTTTACATATATTTAAAAAACATGTTTATTGAAGAACATTAAAATGTTGCAATATAAGAAAGATATAGAAAATGACAAAACATTAGTACATGGAATGGATACAGTTCCAAATGGAAACACATAGGAAGCTGAACATGGAAAACCATCTGGAAGGCCTACACATGATGTCCAGAAAAAGGGTTTAAAAGAAAGTCCTTAGTAAAGGCCAAGCCAACGAAATGCTATGTTTTCACCAGAGGATCGCTACGTGTTTCGCCAATAGCTTCGCCAGGCAATCCTAATGTATACTGGAGGGGTACATTGCAATTAGTATTGTATCCATATATTCATTAACTTTACAACAGAGCATCTCATGTACTAGTTGTTATTAGATATTAATTATTGATTATAATTTTACTCACTGTAATTTTGCTCACTATATATGATTTCAGTGCGCATTAAATGTATCACAAAAGAAAAAGTACTAATATAATAATTTTTATAATTAATTTGTCTATACTTTGGCAGGCTGTTTTTTGAAAGCGGTCCCTCAAGTAGGGTCGTTGGGCATTTTCCAGAGCTTTTTTGCTCTCATATTTTCTTTTTTCTTTCCCTATCCTTCATTCGATTGTTTGTGCATGGTGCGCTGCTCTCTAAATTGGACACAGCGGTTGATTTGGGATGTTTTCTATGTTGATGGTATGTATATATTCCTTTGTGCATTTTTAGCAAATTTATTTGGTACTATATGAAATGAAGTGCTTGTACATGTTTTTCTTTTTTGATGCATTTAATGTGCACTGAAATAATATATAGTGAGCAAAGTTACAGTGAGTAAAAATATAACTTATAATCAATAATTAATAATCTTATATTAACAACTGGTACATGAGATGCTCTGTTGTAAAGCTAATGAATATATGGATACAATACTAATTGCAATGTACCCCTCCAGTAAACATTAGGATCACCTGATGAAGCTACCGGCAAAACGCATAGAGATCCTCTGGTGATAACATAGCATTTCATTGGCTTGGCTATTGGCTTGGCAATTACTAAGGACTTACTTTGAAACTCTTTTTGTTGACATCATTTGTGGGCCTTCCAGACGGTTTTCCATGTTCAGCTTCCCATGTGTTTCCATTTGGAACTGTATCCATTCCATGTACTAATGTGTTGCCATTTTCTATATCTTTCTTTTATTGCAACATTTTAATGTTATTTAATAAACATGGTTTTTAAATATATGTAAGCTTTGTTGTCTTTCCTTTTTGGGATAACAGTGGGAGCCTTCAAGGTTCATCTCCTTTTTTTCTCTTGTTTTTCCTTTAGGTTTGACCTTGTATTATATGGTTTGTGGTAAATCTAAAGGAAAATTGTACAAGTGGGTTTAACATGTATGGCCAGCCTTACATCACACATTTATGACTTGATGTCCAATAATCATTTGTATCCCCATGGTAGTATTTATCAGGTTAAGGGTCTAGAGGTTAAGTTTAGGAGCCAAGCCCCATCAACATAGGGACAAGGTGCTTGGGGTGGGGGGCCCCCCTGTCTCAAAGCACCCCCCCATGTTGAGGGCGGGTGGCTTGGTATGGTTCAGGAGGGGCGCTCTCGTGCACAGATAAGGGTCTGGTATGGAATGGGGGGGTGCAGTTTTTTTGTTTGTTTTTCTTACTATTTTTACTGGGGAAGCCCATTGACAGCTGATGACTCATCTGTTGTTAAGGATGCAGCAGCTAGCTTCCAGGCCCCACTCCTTAATAATCAACTTTTACTGCACCCTGATTAGGAAAAGCTTTGCCCAATCAGGGCGCAGAATGCACTGTGCAGTGCATTGCAGGGCATTCAGCAAGGTGAAAATCTGCCAAACTTCTTGCGAATTTGGGTGTTCCCCAAACGGGACGAACAGCCAATGCTCGGGCCGAACTGTTCATCCAACTAAACACACACTGTTTAATTTACATTGTCCCTTCTATTTCTGTATGTGGATGATGGCAATGTAATTATCTAACTACCTTTTTCCTAATCAATATACAGCTGTCACATGACCAAGCTCTTTCCCAGCCTGTCTGCAGCGAAACATAAGCAGGAGGAGCTTCTAGCCCTCACATGTTCAAAATGAAAAAAGAAAACAACCTTTGGAATACAGAGTAAAATTAAATAATGAATATCAATAAACTGTTTTAAATTGTCATACACATATATACAGTATCTCACAAAAGTGAGTACACCCCTCACATGTGTGTAAATATTTTATTATATCTATTCATGTGACAACACTGAAGAAATTACACTTTGCTACAATGTAAAGTAGTGAGTGTACAGCTTGTATAACAGTGTAAATTTGCTGTTCCCTCAAAATAACTCAACACACAGCCATTAATGTCTAAACCGCTGACAACAAAAGTGAGTACACCCCTAATTAAAATGTCCAAATTGGGCCCAAAGTGTCAATATTTTGTGTGGCCACCATTATTTTCCAGCTGTGCCTTAACCCTCTTGGGCATAGAGATCACCAGAGCTTCACAGGTTACCACTGGAGTCCTCTTGCACTTCTCTGTGATGATATCACGGAGCTGGTGGATGTTAGAGACCTTGCGCTCCCCCACCTTCAGTTTGAGGATGCCCCACAGATGCTAAATAGGGTTTAGGTCTGGAGACATGCTTGGTCAGTCCATCACCTTTACCCTCAGCTTCTAGCAAAGCAGTGGTAGTTTTGGAGGTGTGTTTGGCATCGTTATCTTGGAATACTGCCCTGCTCCAAAGGCAGGGGATCATGCTCTGCTTCAGTATGTCACAGTACTTGTTGGCATTCATGGTTCCCTCAATGAACTGTAGCTCTTCAGTGCTGGCAGCAATCATGCCACCCCAGACCATGACAGTCTCACTACCATGCTTGACTGTAGGCAAGACACACTTGTCTTTGTATTCCTCACCTGGTTGCCACCACACATGCTTGACACCATCTGAACCAAATAAGTTTATCTTGGTCTCATCAGACCACAGGATATGGTTCCAGGAATGTCTTCAGCAAACTGTTTGTAGGTTTCTTTGTGTAACATCTTTAGAAGAGGCTTCCTTCTGGGTTGACAGCCATGCAGACCAATTTGATAAAGTGTGCGGCGTATGGTCTGAGCACTGACAGGCTGATCCCCCACTCTTTAAACCTCTGCAGCAATGCTGGCAGCACTCATACATCTATTTCCCAAAGACAACCTCTGGATATGAAGCTGAGCATGTGCACTCAACTTCTTTGGTCAAACATGACGAGGTCTATTCTGAGTGGAGCCTGTCCTGTTAAACCGCTGTATGGTCTTGGCCACCGTGCTGCAGCTCAGTTTCAGGGTCTTGGCAATCTTCTTATAGCCTAGGCCACCTTTATGTAGAGCAACGATTCTTTTTTTTTTTCAGATGCTCAGAGAGTTCTTTGCCAAGAGGTGCCATGTTGAACTGCCAGTGACCAGCATGAGAGCGTGAGAGAATTTTTTAACACACCTACTCCCCATTCACACTTGAGACTAACGAGTCGCATGATACTGAGTGTGAAAAATGGCTAATTGGGCCCAATTTGGACATTTTCACTTAAGGATGTACTCACTTTTGTTACCAGCAGTGTAAACATTAATGGCTATGTGTTGAGTTATTTTGAGGGGATAGCACATTTACACTGATATACAAGCTGTACACTCGCTACTTTACACTGTAGCAAAGTGTCATTTCTTCAGTGTTGTCACATGAAAAGATAGAATACAATATTTACAAAAATGTGAGGGGTGTACTCACTTTTGTGAGCTACTGTATATTGAAATAAAAAAATGTATTATTTTTTGGCACTAACATGGTGTGACCGGATTTCTGCTAGTCACAGGCTGTGTCTTAGAATAAGATGGAGATGAAGCCTCCATCAATCCACATGTAATATCCCAACCCCATTGTGTTTAGCTGGTTAGTGGGCATGGAGGAGGAGGGAGGGAGTGGGCTGTCATTTATCACCGTGTATACGCCCACATGTGTAACTCTTTAGTCACATGGGCTGCTCAGATGGGATAGGGAGGAAATGCTCAACATAGAAACTCAATGAACACTGAGCATGAGCAGAGTTGCTACCACAGCTGCAAAATCCCTAGCTGAATTGGGGACATGAAAAGAAGGTGGAGATAGAGAGCAGCAGGATCAATCAGGTTTTTTGCAGACTACAGAAAACAAATCTCAGTAACTCAGTATGAAAATCTTGTCATATTACATTTATTGATAGTTTTTATGATGTGGGTTTAGTGTGATAAGCATATATCACGCATGGTAAAAACTGTAATAAAGTTTTGTGTGACAAAACTTTTGGCACCAAAAATCCCTTACCACACCAAGCCAGTTTTGTTCCTTCGCTTGGATTTAGGCGTGTTGGATATTGGATACCTCAAGTCTTCCATCTGGTTTGCTGATATCTCACCCTTGTCCTGCCCCAACCTAGCCACACTCGTCTACAACAACTCACTGTCATCCTCCCTAGACAAGCTCTCCCCCCTTACTACACGCAGATTAAGGCTCCAGCCCCTACAACCCTGGCAAACGGACAACACCAGAAGTCTTAGAAAACATAGCCGCGCTCTTGAGCATCTGTGGCATAAGACTAAGCTCCAAGAAGACTTCAAACATTACAAATCTGCCCTCCTAAAATACTATTCCTGCCTCCAAACTTCCAAACAGACCTACTTTATCACACTCATTAACACAATATCATCCAGTCCCCGTCAACTCTTCTCGACCTTTAACACTCTACTCCGTCCTCCACTGCCTCCACCCTCTAATTCTCTCACTGCCCAGGAGATTGCCAATCACATTAAAACTAAGATTGATAACATTCATGAGGAAATCTCCAATGCGCACAAACCATACAATCACTACTTTCCACATTCATCCCTACCAGTATTAGCGAGGTTGCTAAACTTTTATTGAACACCCATCTAACCACCTGCCCCCTGGATCCTGCTCCCTCGCAAATGCTACGCTCACCCTCCGACTCAATTCTACATTCTCTAACTCACATTTTCAACCTTTCCCTCCCCTCTGGCATTTCCCCAAACTCTCTAAAACATGCCCTAGTCACACCTATCCTTAAAAAGCCCTCACTGGACCCCACCAATATTAACAACCTACGCCCCATCTCTTTACTCCCCTTCGCCTCTAAACTCCTCGAAAGACTGGTCTACAACCGACTAAGTGACTATCTGACCATGAACAAACTTCTTCATCCCCTTCAGTCTGGATTTCGCCCTCAGCACTCTACAGAAACCGCTCTCCTTAAACTCACTAATGACCTAATAACTTCTAAAACCAACGGACACTATTCTGTACTACTACTCCTGGACCTCTCTGCTGCCTTTGACACAGTGGACCACCCCCTCCTCCTCAAAAAACTCCATGCCTTTGGTCTCCATGACTGTACTCTAAGCTGGTTCTCATCCTACCTATCCCACCGCTCCTTCAGTGTCACCTGCAACTCTACTTCCTCCTCTACTCTTCTTTTCTCTGTCAGTGTCCCCCAAGGTTCTGTTCTTGGACCTCTCCTTTTCTCAATCTACACCTCCTCCCTGGGTCAGTTGATTGCCTCCCATGGCTTTCAGTATCATCTCTATGCCGATGAAACACAAATCTATCTCTCAACCCCCCAGATCTCTCCATCTGTCTCCTCACGCATCACAAACTTACTGATAGACATATCAGCCTGGATGTCACATCACTTCCTCAAACTCAACCTATCCAAAACTGAGCTTATGATATTTCCTCCCCCACGCCAAGGTCCTAGGTGTAATCCTAGACTCCCAATTAACCTTTCAGCCCCACATCCAATCGCTATCTCAAATTTGCCGCCTCAACCTCCGCAACATCTCCAAGATACGCCCCTTCCTAACCGATGACCCCACAAAGCTTCTAATCCACTCCCTGGTCATTTCTCGCCTCGACTACTGCAACTCCCTCCTCACTGGCTTACCTATAAATAGTCTATCGCCACTTCAGTCCTTTATGAGCGCTGCCGCCAGGCTCATCCACCTTAAAAACCGCTCGGCATCTGCTACACCCCTATGTCAATCTCTACATTGGCTGCCACTCAACCAACGTATTAAATTCAAGATCCTAACAATAACTTATAAAGCAATTCACAACCTGGCCCCCAGCTACATCACTAACCTGGTCTCAAAATGCCAACCAAATCAATCTCTTCGCTCCTCCCAAGACCTCCTGCTCTCCAGCTCCCTTGTTACCTCATCCCATGCTCACCTCCAGGACTTCTCCAGAGCCTCTCCCATCTTCTGGAATGCTCTACCCCAATCTGTCTGACTTTCTCCTAGTTTGTCCACCTTCAGACGATCCCTGAAAACCTATCTCTTCAGAGAAGCCTATCTGGCTCCCACCTAACAACTGTACATTTATCTTCTCTATTAGCACATCCCCCACAGTTATTACCTCTTGTATCTCTTGACCTTCCCTTTTAGATTGTAAGCTCTAACGAGCAGGGCCCTCTGATTCCTCCTGTATTTAAGTGTATTGTATTTGTACTGTCTACCCTCAAGTTGTAAAGCGCTGTGTAAATTGTTGGCGCTATATAAATCCTGTATAATAATATTAATAGGAGGAGTGAGGCAAGTCTGCAGTGAAAGAGTTCATACACACAGGGGCCATAAAAATAAATAGCTGACACGCATTTCTAATGTTCATCTAATGTATGTAAGGAACTGTAGGGAGTTAAACTAGTATTTATGATATACAAAACGTGTGTCACAGCAAGCTGTCATTTGAATTGTTTTGAATTGCCTTTTATTACATTAAAGAGATACTGCCAAACTGTCAGAAGACACCAAAGTCTCTGTTACTTCTGCATGCAACGGATCCATCCAGGTCTTCTGAAGCCACAAACTGATCAATACTTCCCAGGGTAGTCATTCCCACACCATGTGGTGTTCTTACCATGTACAAAGTGCCTTAATACATCAAATGTATTGATGGCTAAAGTTTCATAATGCATTTTCATAATAGAATGCTTTGATCAATTTGAGAACTATCCTCAATAAAAATTATTTAAAAAACAATAGTGTTTTTGTAAAGCCAACCCCCCCCCCCCCCACCTTCTATTCTCGTTATACTCACCTAACCAATGTTTTTCCGACAGTTCCTACCTCCATTGCATCAGGAACTTATTTTCAAGGTGCAGAAGCTAAGGGGAGTATTGACATCACACCCACAATCATGTGACAATCATGTGACAGTGCCTGGGCCTAGCGATTGGCTACTAGACCTGAGCACTATTACATGGGTGTAGATTACATAGAAAAACAAGGTCCAGAATAAGAGGGTTGCCTTTAATGTTGCATATCATTAGAAAACAAAAGACTCTATGGTCACTGTTGGTGACCCCTATGTAGTTGTTGCTATAATTTTACTAACCCTAATCAATTGTCATTTCAGTCTTTTTTCAGGCAATTACAATAACTATTAAGCAGAAGAAAAAAATCTCACAAGCCATCTTGGATAGTTATTTTACTATTGTTTCCCTTATATGCTACTATAAATGTCAAACTGCAATATTTTGGTCACCCAAAACATGAAAATTCCTTGGTAGCCAGCCCACCACTGCTAAAAAGGACACAAATAAAGCAAAGGTTTGATGCATACTGATGAGCTGAATGCCAATACCTTCTTTTTTCTCTTGGACTTTGGTGCAAATATTCTTGCTCAATATTCCTTGCTGTGGGGCATCACAGTCCCCATAATATTAAATACAATAGGGAGAGTGATAAAACCATGTAGGGATCAACGTTGGTAGAGATATTGCCGAAAGCCAGTGGGAGATACCAACCACTTGAGGTTGACATACCGTTAAGGAAACACTGACCCAAAAATGTTATGTATAATCTCTGTATAGCAAAAACAGAGAGGAAGTCCTTATATTATGGGGTATAAACAAATTTGTGCCAAAATAATGGTGGCCCTACTAGTCTTACTTCATGGATGTAGCTAATCCTCTATGGACAAACAGTGGATCAAGAATTCTGCTATTCCTTTTCGGTGAGATGTTTCTACATACGATGTTAACAAGGGGACTCTCAGAGGAACACGCCTTTAATAATCAAGTATTCCATCAACTTAGAGTAAAAAGCTAGAGCTGTGTACCTCTAGGACAACTTCAGAGAGATTAGATATTTGGATATGAATCATGTCTGTTCAGGCATTTGTTTTCTTTCTTTTCAAACTTATGAAAGAAGACCACCCCTAGACCTAGGATTGTATTCTTTTCTGGCACGGCTCTCACATGATGAAACACCAGGGAAAATCGAGTAATATGATTTTAGGTCAAACACAGACTGAAATTTAAGTAACAGTCATACTCATGCCCTCTCTGGATCTCAAGTGTCCCTAGAAGATGTGGACAAAAGGTGTAGAACGCAACTCTAAACAGAGATAGAAATGGCAGCAAGGGCTCACCATACACAATATAAGACAGCACGATATTCCAGTATATTAAACCATTTTATGTTTTTTTTTCTTTTGCTTTACCACAAACTGACTTCTGACAAACAGCAAACTGACTTCTCAGCAAAACACATTGCCATGAATTCAGTTCTCTGTCATTCATCTGCTTCTCTATACAATCAACATTCAAAGGGCAGCAGAAGATGTGGAGAAGGGAGGGATGGAATGACTCAAGTCAAATATCATCGGCTGTTACAAAAAAAAAAAAAAGTGAAACACGCCTGTAAACTAAACAAAGGTCATTAAACCAAATAACTGAACACTAAGAAAGAAATATAGGCTAAATAATGGCTTTGATTACCAGCAAAAATCATAAAAATATTAATAGCAGACAAGGCCAAAGTGGTCTATTATTTCTATTTAAATGTATAACTTTTCAGTGACTTTTACATAAAACAAAGTTCTACAAAGGCAAAATTCTAACGCACAGCTGTAAGTTAAAAGTACATATGATGAGCATGGGGAGGGACATCAATAATGCACCTCGTTCCTCTAAAAATGAATGTATTGGCATTGATTAGAAAGATTACAATTGAATTTTACTGTAGTTCTCAAACACAATGTTTGCACATTACTATGGTAGCACTAGGAGATGGTTTGCGGGTATTTGATGGCATATCTGTCATTAAGCATAACAGAACGCTGTACTGCAGTCATATCAAATTCTCTAATAACCAATGTAACATGCATATACTGTATTGAAGAAACAGAGCTTAATGGTACAGGATGCAATTTCCAAAATATACTCCAAAAAAGAGCAGCACATTTCTTTTCTACACTCCTCCATTAGCTTGTTTGCATCATATTAATTCCATATAACAGGCACATTTCATCTGCACTGCATTGCATTTATGAAGCTATGGCAGGACTATAAATGTAATCAATCAACACTCTGCTTTAACATAACTAAATATGTTCAAGAAACTGAAGTGGAAACTGTTCTCATTTTCAGGAGGTTCTAACCCTATCTATAGTATACATACATAAAACTTGTAGGCCTTACATACCCTTGAACCCCTTTACAACTTTCATTGTAAAGAAACTCCTCCTCGGCAATAGATCAGTCTGATTTCCTATAGAGGAGCTACAGAGCTGATTGGTGACCACCTGGATGGATACAGATCAAGTGATTGGCAACAGTAATCCTTTCACTGCTGCTTACGGTAGGGCAGTGAGGGAATGAAAACAAGCTATTGCAGTTAAACATGCCGATTTTCTATTTGGTGTAGAAATGATCCAGATTTCATTCCTCCTCACTTCCTGGTCCCTCGGATTACTATGTTCCGCCGTGGGCCCAATACCAGTGAAAAAGAGGGTTCAGGTTGGCCAGCAGTGTTCTGAATGGAGAGTGACGGAATAAATCAGAAAACAGACAATTTCCTCTGCTGAAAAGAAACCTGGAAGTGTTGAACATTTCCGAGATCACAGCTGTCAAAGTCCCAGGTATACAGAAGATCAGGAACTCCCACCCCAGTTTGACTGGGCTACAGGAACAGGAGGCTTTAGGGGTCTAAAAGCTCCTTGATGTCTCCATAAATAGGACTCATCACTACTTTTAAATTAAGGGCTTATCAGCCCTCTTGTGATATTAGAAAAGTTAAGAAAAAAAAAATGTTAAAATCATAAAATAATTTATATATAAAATAATATAATACAGGCTCTCCTCACTTAACCAGGTTCCGTTCCAGCGACCAAGTTGTTAAACAAATTGGCCGTTAAATGAGGAGCTACAAGTAATCAATATTTTAACCACTTCAGCCCCAGAAGGATTTCCTACTTTAGGACAGAGCACTTTTTGCGATTCAGCACTGTGTCGCTTTAACTGACAATATCACAGTCGTGCAAGGTTGTACCAAAACAAAATTGGCGTCCTTTTTTACCCACAAATAGAGCTTTCTTTTGGTGGTATTTGATCATCTCTGCGTCACTTCTGATCACCGCTATAAAAAAAAAAAAAAATGTTTTTCACTTTTTCCTATAATACATACACAAAAAAAAAAAAATTATATAAAAAAAACAATGTATTCATCAGTTTTGGCTGATATATATACTTCCTCATATTTGTGGTAAAAAAAAATAATCGCAGACGGCGTATATTGATTGGTTTGCGCAAAAGTTGCTGCGTTTACAAAACATGAGAATTCCATTTAATGTGTTTTTACTTTTTATTTTAAACTAGTAATGGCGGCGATCTGCAATCAGATCGGACATTTTTGACACTTTTTTGGGACCATTGACATTTATACAGCGATCAGACCTAAAAATAGCCACTTATTACTGTATAAATGTCACTGTCAGGAAAGGGGTTAACCTGCAGGGGGCAATCAAGGGGTTAACTGTGTTCCCTAGGCATGTTCTAACTGTGTGGGGGCTGGGCTGGCAGGGGCATAACAGATCTAACTGATCCCGAATACAGGGATCAGTAGATCTCTGTCATGCCGCATGTCAGAATGGGGAACTGGCATGTTTACATTGGTGGTTCCCCGTTCTTCCTGTGTAGTAGGCGATCGCGGGTCATTGGCAGACATCGAGTCCGCTCGACCCGCGGCCACACTGAGGGAGCGTGCAGGGGGGGAGGAATCCAATCAGCGTAAGTTCCACTTTTGAGTGGAACTCCGCTTTTAAGTGGTTGTCAACCGCTTTAATCTACAGGTAAGCCTATAATAAGGCTTACCTGTGGGTATCCTGCATATCTCCCAAACCTGTACAGGTAAGGAGATATGCAGTGTACTAAATGTGCCGATGTCATTTCGGTACATGCGGAGTGAAGAAATGGCCTCTGTGCCGTTTCTTCACTGTGATTGTGCCGTGACTGGTGGCTCCCATGCGCATGCGCGGGAGTGACGTCACGCGACTCCAGACAGTCCCAGAGTCAGAGTCGCAGCCCCGGAAGAAGAGGGGCAGAAGATGGACGCTGCCAGCACAGGGGACAGCGCTGGATGTCGCAGGCTTCATTTGTAGGTAAGTGACACATAATGGGCTACTATGCAATGCATAGTAGCCCATTATGCATCTACTTTGGAGGGGAATACAGAGGAAGTAATCCCCATCTGTGTTTACTTCCTCTTTAACTACTGTACTGTATTCTGAAAAAAGGTCTAAACACAAAACTCCAACTCAATAACCCTGTTTTAATTTGCATAAGTACAAAACACAAACATATAAACAACAAAAATCCTACAATACAATGATGTACAATGCCCCCCTTTCACACAGGTAGCACAGAGACATCCTCATGCATGCCAAAGTTAGAAGAATCATTTTCACACATCTTTTAAGTTTGAATCTGAATTATTGGGCTGTAACAGATTTTAATGAATTGCGATTTTGGGTATCTTCAAGTATAGATAATTTTGAACCTATGTATAGGTGTGTATATATATATGTGTGTGTATATATATATATATATATATATATATATATATATATATATATATACACATATATACATACACAGTCATGGCCGAAATTGTTGGCACCCCAGAAATTTTTCCAGAAAATCAAGTATTTCTCACAGAAAAGTATTGCAGTAACACGTTTTGCTATACACATGTTTATTCCCTTTGTGTGTATTGGAACAAAACAAAAAAAGGGAAGAAAAAAAAGCAAATTGGACATAATGTCACACAAAACTCCAAAAATGGGCTAGACAAAATTATTGGCACCCTTAACTTAATATTTGGTTGCACACGCTTGGGAAAAAATAACTGAAATCAGTCGCTTCCTATAACCATCAATAAGCTTCTTACACTTCTCATCTGGAATTTTGGACCACTCTTCCTTTGCAAACTGCTCCAGGTCTCTCCTATTGGAAGGGCGTGAACATCTCAGTAGATAAGCAGTTTTTTTACCATGCCACCTTCAAAATCACTTAAATCACCTTTCTTCCCCATTTTGATGCTCGGTTTGAACTTCAGAAAGTTGTCTTCACCACATCTAGATGCCTAAATGCATTGAGTTGCTGCCATGTGATTGGCTGATTAACAATTTGTGTTACCAAGCAATTGAACATGTGTACCTAATAAAGTGGCCGGTGAGTGTACGTTGTACATATATTTTGGCTGCCTAGAATTGTTCTTTCTCAAATTTGGCCTAAAACAGCTTCATTTTTCCCCCTCAGCCCTTACTACACAACACATTTCCTGGCTGATGGCTCAATTACACTGCCTTCATAACCTACATATATATTGATGAGCATAGTAAGGGTTAAGGACATTGCTTCCAACTTAGGATGTCAGTCACATTCCCAGCATCCTTCTGTGTCATTGCCTTGTTTTCTTATTCCTCTCTTGTACACTGTAAGTTTAATTACTGGGGAAGGCTGCTTATTATTATTCAATTTTGAAATTTGATGTGCCGATGCATGTAAATCCTGTTAAATGACCACCCATATCCTCCGCAAGTGGCCAACGAACAGCACACATCTCAAGGCAACGCGGCTCGCCACCTCCTTCTGTTAACACTCTACTTCTTACTAACTTTCCCAACTCCATTAATTTTTTAAGATGCTTTTAATAAGTCTTCGGAGCTGTGGGGGAGGAGGGGCAAGGAGTTCTCTGTCAGTCCACGAGAGTTCCTGCTGACTCCCTTACACTGACTGTAGGATTCAACCTTCGTTACAGGAA
>BLSH010214066.1:1407265-1420175 GCA_018402905.1 Glandirana rugosa | reverse complement strand
GAGTCACCCTGCCGAACGAATCGGGAAGGGGACCAATATGGGGGATCTCGCCCCGGGCCACCCGCACGGAACGGGTAAGGTGCGGCGGGTCCCTGTGTTGGGGCCGGCTTCGCATCATGTTGGCCAGGTCGGGGAAAGTACAGAGCACTAAGACTCTCGATGCCCCGACCGGCTTCTTGATAGCAGATCATCTTGATTGCAGAAAAAAGAAAAAAGAAAATAAAAAAGAAAATGGTCACAATAGGACCGCAGTTCCCTATAGGGAAGCCAGGTCAACTCCTTGCGAACTAGGCATTGAAACTGGAGAGCTCCTCTGGGAGGGGGGTTTTAATGTAGGAAAAGAGGACGGCCCCCAGGGGAGGGGCCAGCTGATTTCTTTTCCCTGCCTAGTTAACTCCTGGTAGGACGAACATAAAACCCCACAAAGTCATGAAGAGCTGCGTCTGTCAGTGAACGTAGGAGAAATAAAAAAAATATAAATAAAAACAAGTCAGGCAATGTTTATCAACAACATTGCTCAGCTGCTCAGCCGAAAGATAAAAAAGAAACATTGTTTCATTTTGTACCTTACTGTTTTTTCTTCATCTACAGATCAAAAGCATGAACATTGATCCCCTGTTGACAGCTAAAGTGTACACTGAAGTCCCAGTAAATGGAGTGGTCAAAAAAAAAAGAAAGGGGAATTTTTATCAACAACATTGCTCAGCTGCTCAACCGAAAGATAAAAAGAAACATTGTCTCATTTTATACCTTACTGTTTTTTCTTCATCTACAGATCAAAAGCATGAACATTGATCCCCTGTTGACAGCTAAAGTGTACACTGAAGTCCCGGTAAATGGAGTGGTCAAAAAAAAAAAGGGGGGGGATTTTTATCAACAACATTGCTCAGCTGCTCAGCTGAAAGATAAAAAGAAACAATGTTTCTTTTTGTATCTTACTGTTTCTTGTTCATCTACAGATCAAAGGGATGAACTTCGATCTGCAGATGAAGTCAGTTTAAAGCAACCTGTCAAGTGAAAAAAAAAAAAAAAATGTGTTTTTTATTAAATGTTCCCCTTAATTTACTCTCATCACCCTTAACCACTTGACGACCAAGGACGTGTATAGCACGTCCTTGGCTTTCAGTGGTGATATCTGAATGGTGCCTGCAGATGCAGGCACCATTCAGATATCATTTTTTTCAGCCGGCGATTCTGAAGAGGATAAAAGTGGTCTTAGCGGCGCATTCGCTGCAAGATCACTTTTATCAGCGGCGGGAGAGGTGCCCCCCCTCCCGCTGCTTTCCGGTCATCTCCGCCGCTTACCGGACCCACCGGCAGCGGCGGAGATGATCCGATCCGTCCCCCCCAGTGTCCGTGAGCCGCTCACTCGGCTCCATAGTATGACAGGGCGGAAATGACGTCAGAAGTGAGGTCCGCCCAACGGTCTTCTTCTGTCATTTTTTTCAAAATTTTTTATTTATTTATTTTTTTTTTTTGCATTTTAATGTAAATATGAGGTCTGAGGACTTTTTGACCCCGGATCTCATATTTAAGAGGACCTGTCATGCTTTTTTCTATTACAAGGAATGTTTACATTTCTTGTAATAGGAATAAAAGTGATCATTTTTCTTTTTTAAAAAAGAACAATGTAAAAATAAAAAGTAATAAGCAAAATAAATCATTAAAAAAAAAAAAAGAAATTTAAAGCGCCCCGTCCCCGCGAGCAGAAGCGAATGCATACGTAAGTCTCGCCCACATATGAAAACGGTGTGCGGATAACAAATGCGAGGTATCGCCGCGATCGTTAGAGCGAGAGCAATAATTCTAACACTAGACCTCCTCTGCAACGCAAAACTGCTAACCTGTAGAATTTTTTAAACATCGCCAATGGAGATTTTTAAGTTGCAAAGTTTGTCGCCATTCCGCGAGCGGACACAATTTTGAAGCATGACGCGTTGGGTATCATTTTACTCGGCGTAACATTATCTTTCATAATATGGAAAAAAAATGGCCTAACTTTACGGTTTTCTTATTTTTTAACGAAAAAAACTGAATTTATTTTTAAAAAATCACGCTTGGAAGACCGCTGCGCAAATACGGCGTGACATAAAATTTTGCAATGACCGCCATTTTATTCTCTAGGGTGTTTGAAAAAAAACAATATATAATGTTTGGGGGTTCTAAGTAGTTTTACAGCAAAAAAACCTGTTATTAACTCATAACCACCAAACCCAAAAAACATGCTTGGTTGGCAAGTGGTTAATTAACCACTTCAGCCCCGGAAGGATTTCCAGCTTTAGGACCGGAGCCCTTTTTGCGATTCGGCGCTGCGTCGCTTTAACTGACAATTGCGCGGTCGTGCGACGTTGTACCCAAACGAAATTTGCGTCCTTTTTTTCCCACAAACAGAGCTTTCTTTTGGTGGTATTTGATCACCGCTGCGTCATTTCTGATCGCCGCTATAAACAAAAGAAGAGCGACAATTTTGCAAAAAAACCCAAATTTCTTACTTTTTCCTAAAATACAAATCCAAAAAAAAAATATAAAAAAACATTTTTTTTCACCGTTTTTGGCCGATTTATATTCTTCTTCATATTTGCGATAAAAAAAATCGCAATCGGCGTTAATTGATTGGTTTGCGCAAAAGTGGTCGCGTTTACGGATGATGAGAATTCATTTTTGGGGTTTTTAATTTTTTTTTTATTTTTTACTAAAAATGGCGGCGATCTGCGATTTTTTGCGGTACTGCGATATTGCAGCGGACATGGCGGAACGTTTTGACACTTTTTTGGGACCATTGGCATTTATACAGCGATCAGTGCTATAAAAATGCACTGATTACTGTGTAAATGCCATTGGCAGTGAAGGGGTTAACCTGCAGGGGGCGCGCTAAGGGTTAAGTATGTTCCCTGGGCGTGTTCTAACTGTATGGGGGACTGCCTATCTGGGGAAGGGAAGTTATCACAGCCTTCACGTAAAGGAAGGCTGTGATCACAGCCCTTCCCCCTCACACAGAGCGGAGGTCCGTGTTT
This sequence comes from Glandirana rugosa, assembly GCA_018402905.1. Classification (NCBI taxonomy): domain Eukaryota; kingdom Metazoa; phylum Chordata; class Amphibia; order Anura; family Ranidae; genus Glandirana; species Glandirana rugosa. Next base: position 1,417,161 of record BLSH010214066.1, on the reverse strand, counting down.
ACATATACGGACCTCCGCTCATTCGCTCCGGGGGGGGGGGCATCGCGGGTGGCCGGCGGCAATCGAAGCCGCCACACCCGCTCCCTGGCCCCCCCTGGACACAGTGAGCGCGCCTCCGGCGGCACGCGCGCGCTCACTATACACGTTCCCGCAGCCGCCGTCGTATGACGGCGATTTGCGGGAACGAGCCACTTTGCCGCCGTCAGATGCCGATCGGCGGTCGGCAAGTGGTTAACTCCTTATTTTCCGCCATTTAATTATTATTTGTCTGCTGATTTTTTTTGTTCACTTCTATTTTATAAACTAATAATAAAACCTTGTTCGTTAATATTTTCACTCCTTTGACATATATTTACATGTTTCACATTGAAAAAAAGCACAAAATTAAAAAAAAAAAAAAAAAAAATATTTAATTTGTAAATAATTTATCAATGATTTGAACCATTGCTGATAGCTGAAGTATAAACACAACATTTGCGGTAGGTATTGGTATTGCCAAATGCTGGGAAAAAAAAAAAAGTTATCTGCACGCTAAATAGCACGTCAATGCATGTCAAAATGCACATCAACTCAAGTCAATGCACATTAAAACGTGCATGAAATAAAAGTCAGTGTTAATTCAGCCCAACTCCCAAAAATACATGAAAAAACTGCAAAAGAGCAAAGAGGTAGGTAAGAGGATAGGAAAAACATGTATGAGTGTTTTTAAAGCTCACTAAACCTACTGCTCGTGTTTTTACCTTGCCAAGTATTGTAGGGGCAATGGCACACTGCAACATAAACCTGTGGGCAGAGGGAAGCTGGAGAAAGGCTGCAGAAACCCGTGGGCAAGGCAGAGGGAAGCTGCAATAAGACTATCATGGATGGGAAGCCATTCCCACTAGGGGGCAGACTGGCTTTCCAAGAATGAGCCAGAGGAGGCACACATAACTGTATGGAGACAGAGGAAGAATCATTTTTGTCAGTGGTGGGCAGGCCCAGTGTGCCCGCATGCACAGCAAAGGTTTAAGCCCTTAGAAGGACCAACGTGCAGAGTCTGAGGAGCTGCCTTGTAGAGTTTACAGTTTTTTGGGGTTGTATATATTTTAAAGTTGCACTTCTCTTTGTCAAAAAGCAATATTTTTGTTTGTTAAGGAAACCGGGTTTAATTTATAAAGATGTTCTATATCACAAAAGCTAAATCTGTGTCTGTAGTGCATGTTCATTAAGGCTACGTTCACACTGGCATTAACCACTTGCCATCCGGGCCATTTCTGACACTTCGCTCCTGCGTGTAAAAATCTACTTTTTTGGGGGACGTGGCCCGACGCTGCTGAATGGCTGCTTAACTCCACAGCTCCTGTGCTAAACGGCTAGAATCCTCAGATTTTCGGCTGACACCGGGCTTCACACCAACTCTACCTGTACCCCAGAGATGTCCAAAAGGAGAAAGGAATTTAAAGCTCCTAGGAAACTGACCGACTTTTATCCCGCTCCAGGCCTCATGGGGATCCAAGATGGCGCTGACCCCACTACAGGGGGAACAACAAAGATCTCCTCTCTAGTCCCTAAGGAGTCACACGGAACCTCCACTCCTCCGGGCACAATGGGTGAGTTGTCTCGCCCGCCCTCCCCCACTACCTCCAGTGCAGCGAAGTCCAGACTTAGAACGGAGGAACCCGAAGCCGCCCGATCAATCGTATCTCAGTTCGTTCAGGCCGAACCAACAGTCGCGCATTCGATCGTTCCTCCGATCGCCCTGTCTCTCCCTTCGTCCCACACCAGTTCAGCACTGGATGACCTTCCAGTATCTGACCAACCTATTTCTGAACAGGTCATGAAAAACATGTTATTGTCTCGGAGACACACTCTGCACCTGGATCTCTCCTCAGCAATCTCCCCCCTGATGTCCGCTGTACAGAAGCATGAGCAACGCATCCAGGTCATGGAAAAGACGATTGGAGACCTTCCAATGGCCCATAACGACATGGTGGACGCGATCACCACACATGAAGAAGACATCAAATTGATCCACCTCAAATTGGCAGAGTTAGAGGATCGTTCACGCAGAAATAACATTCAATTCCGCAATGTTCCGGAGTCGGTCAGACCTAAAGACCTTCTTACAATCACTAATGCGGGTTATCATCCCGGACCTGACGGACAGAGATTTGGAAACAAACAGAGCACATAGATTACCGAAACCTTCGCACCTTCCCCCGGCCACCCCCAGAGACATACTGGCCCGTATACATTTCTTCAACACCAAATAAAGAGTTATGCATGCATCGAGGCAAGGTAACAGATTACCGGACCCCTTCAACTCCATTCAACTGTACGCAGATTTGTCCAAAACTACAATGGACAATCGCCGCCAGCTAGCGACGATTACTAAAGCTCTGTTTAACCACAAGATTCCCTTCAAATGGGGCTTTCCGAACAAACTTCTGATCACCCACCTCAACAAAACATTTGTGGCACGCACGCTACAAGAGGGCCTCCGCCTCCTGCATGCTTGGCATATCTTGCCCCAGGACACGACCAACACCCAGGACCGTCACAACTCCCCCATGGACATGAGCGAGTTGCAACAGATGGGATGAAGAGGACCAGCCCACCCGGTTGTCCAAACACCAACTGATGCCGACAGCCCAGGACTCCACTCAGCAGTGCCGCCTGCCTGAACTGTTTCACTAGGTCTTACCCTCTGGTTTTCATTCGGTAGACCTAGCACCCCCTTCGTCCTTTTGAGTGCAGATGACTAGCCGCGCACTGAGGCCATGATCTTCTGCCTCACGGTCTCTCCCTTTTTACTGTTCCTACCCTGGAACCAGTAGTGTTCACACCCCACCCAAATAATCCCAGAGCATAGCAGTAAATTTACATCACTCCCAGGTTGAATGATGCCTCTTAAAATCCTATTTCTGAATGTCAGAGGGCTCAACTCACCATACAAAAGATCTCTACTGGCTAAAGAAGCGAACAAAGCAAAGGCCAACATAATCATGGCTCAGGAGACCCACTTCTCTGCCCAAAAGACCCCCCAATTCACATTGACAAACTACAAACACATCTTCCTGGCCTCCAGCAATAAAAAGAAGAAAGGAGTTCTAATAGCTCTGAGAGACTCTCTAACAATTTCAATACAGCAGACCACCGTGGACCCCTTTGGAAGATTTGTCATCCTCTCCTGTTTATTGGAAAATACCCCGTATACCCTTGTAAACATTTATGGGCTGAACAAGCATCCCCTTTGGTTCTTTAAAAACCTACATCACAAAATACCCCTGAACACCACTACCAGGGGACCCAGCCTTAGACTCTAAACCCGCCACACGACACCGCAGACCGGCCCTCAATCCACTCCTCCGTTCTCTTGGATTGTACGACGTTTGGAGATGTCAGCATGGATCGGAAACAGACTTCTCCTTTTTTTCACACTCCCAACTCTCATACTCCCGCATAGACTTTTTCCTTGTTGAAAAAGAACTCTAGTTCAGAATCATCTATTGGCCCCATCTCCTGGTCGGACCACTCTCCCATTTTCATCACAGTAGGTCCCCGTTCGCATACTATGACAAACTCTTGGAGACTCAACCCCTCACTTCTGGCGGATCCAGCCCATACACGAACCATCAGCTAAGAACACCAATCATTCTTTGAGATAAACGAGACACCCAATGTGAACAGCTTTACTCTCTGGTTAACTTACAAAGCATATATGTGAGGCGTTCTTTTGAAATTAAGTGCTATTACAAGGAGGCAGAGGACTCAGCAGATTGACGAGGCACTCACAAAAATTAATTCTCTAGATAAAACAAACAAGCAAAACCCCTCTCCTCAAACATCTGCAGAACTCAGTGAGTGGAGAACCAAGCTTAGATCCACTCTCACCTACAAATATGAAATCGAGCTTAAGAGAAAAAAGGCAAACCATTATGCCCTTAACAACTAATCGAGTTCCCTTCTGGCTCGACTAACCAAACCCCCAATCCTAAAGTCCAGAATTCCCCTGATTCATCACCCACAACCCAAAAACCATTAACCAACCCGCAAGAGATAGCAGATGCCTTCAGCGACTATTACCATGCCCTATACAACTTAAAAGAGGACCCACATACCCCTCAACCGACCCTACTCCACATACAAGAGTTCTTTCAATCAATAAACCTCCCCAAAATCGCTTCCGAGCAATTAGAGCACTTGGCACTCCCCTTCTCACCATTAGAAGTACAGAAGACAATTCACTCTCTCTCCCCAGCAACAAAGCCCCTGGGGAAGATGGGTACTGTAACAAATTCTACAAGGGACTCAATGAGCTTCTATCACCTAAACTTGCTGCCATCTTCAATGCTGCTGCCTCCTCTGCCTCCTACCCTTTAGAAATGTTGAAATCCACTATTGTAACAATACACAAACCAAGGAAAGACTCAACCACCACTTCCAGTTACAGACCAATATCCTTCCTCAACACAGACATCAAATTATTTGCTAAGGTTTTGGCCTCTAGGCTTCAGCACCTACTTCCCAATCTGATCCACCAGCACCAGGTCGGCTTTGTTCCGAACAGGCAGGCTCCTGATGCCACTAAGAAAATGGTCAATCTAATCCACCAGATCACTGGGACTCAAACGCCTTCTCTGCTCCTATCCTTGAACGCAGAGAAGGTGTTCGACAGGGTCCATTGGGGATTCCTCAGGGAGGTCCTCCTTAAATTTGGAATTGAAGGCAGATTCCTAGACTCGATCTTGGCCCTGTATTCCAACCCCACAGCTAGAATTCTGATCGACGGGATGCTCTCTAAACCACTCCAGATCTCTAATGGTACCCGTCAGGGGTACCCCCTATCCCCTATTATTTTTGCCCTTTTAATGGAGCCCCTAGCAACCAAAATAAGACAAGATCCTCGAATCCACGGCATCTCCCCTTCAGGGACAGTGAATAAGATTAGTCTTTTTGCAGACGACACGATACTAATGTTTTCACAACCAGAGCGGTCACTCACCGCAATCCAAGAAATTCTCCACCAATTCTCTATGGTATCGTACTACAAGTTGGACTCGACTAAATCTATCATCCTCCCCTTTAACATTCCAAATTGGCCGCTCATCTAAAAAGCATACGACCCTTCATCTGGTCGGACCAGTCCATTCCCTACCTGGGCATTAGACTAACATCCTCACCAGAGAGTCTATTCAAAGTCAACTACAAAGCGTTTTTGAAACAGCTACCCCAACTCCTCAAGGACCTATGCTCTCAATATCTCTCTACGCTGGGAAGAATTGCTGCATTTAAAATGCTGATTTTGCCCAAGCTACTCTATCTTTTCCGAACTCTCACCATTCCGATTCCCCAATCCTTCTTTTGCACAAAACTATAAACGGTATCACAGTTCATCTGGGCCAACAAACCCCCACGGTCCCACTGCACCACACTTATCCGGCCCCATCACAAGGGAGGAACCAGCATGCCCCACATCCAATCCTACTTCAAGGCTACTGCTCTTGATCAAATATATTACTGGTGGCACCCCACCAGCAACAAACCCTGGCCCCTGATGAAGGCCACTGGCTCACCGACCAACAAATTAAACTCGCTCCTACTCCTTTCAGCAGGCCAAAAATTACCCCAATCGTCATTTCCCCCTACTATAAAGGCCTCTCTTCAAGTATGGAAAAACCTCCCACCTAATAAATCTCCAAAACAACCCCTTCACAAATACTCCATCCCTCTCTCTGCTATTGAAATCCTAATCCCAGACATCTCCTTAAAGAAATGGTATTCCCTGGGCATCCACCACATAAAGAACATGAAGACGAATATGACCCTCAAACCCTTTGCGGCCCTTCAACACCAATTTGAATTACCACAGACAAAGTATTACACATACACCAGAATTGCCCACCTCCTGAAAAACTTGAATCTACCGACCTCGGCATCCATCCCAGCAACACTCCACACATTCCTGTCCCAACCAACCCACCCAAAACATAGCATCTCCACACTCTATACATTCCTCTTGGAAGAGCTCTCACAACAGCAACTGCCCTCCCAAACGAAATGGGACACAGAACTAGGTAGAACCACCCCGACAGAACAATGGAACAAAGCCTACCAAAACACTTACAGAGCCTCCCACTGCACCAATCATTGTGAATTATTCCAAAAAACTACACAAAGGTGGTATCTTACTCCCTATAGACTATCTAAGATATACCCAAACTCCTCCAATACCTGCTGCAGAGACTGTGGTTCCATTGGCTCCCTCTCCCACATCCTCTGGTCCTGTAGAACCCTCACCACCTTTTGGAAACAAATCTTTAACTTGATTTCCTCAATTATGCAAAAGCCGCTACTCCCCAACCCTGAACTTGCTATCCTGCGCCTCAATATGGACAGCATTCCCGGTAAATACAGGACAGTTATAATTCACGTATTACTAGCCACCAAACTAAACATTACCAGAAAATGGAAATCCCCAGACCCTCCCTCCTTCAAAGCAACAATTACAGACCTGAACTTGCAATGCGAAATGGAAAAAATGTTATCTAGGAAAAACATGTCCCTCTCTAAATTCCTATCTACCTGGGAGCCTTGGCTCTCTCACCCGAAATGCACAGTCAAATCTTAAATTCCCTTGGCATAGTCCATTAATACCCTACTGGAACACTGGTACCCCCCCCCATTACCTCCCCCCTCCGTCTGGTAACACCCTATCATTATCTCCTATAATACAACAAGTTTGTTCCTTTCCTGTTTACACACCACCCATAACGGTTCATTGTACACAGACATTGATACTCTCTAATGTTTGCCAGATGGAACTACTGTATATTTCACTTGTACTGAGCATGTTAAATAACTTGTAACATTGTAAAACCTAATAAAAATATTGAAAGTAAAAATCTACTTTTTTGGCTAGAAAATTACTTAGAACCCCCAAACATTATATATATACAGTATATATATATATATATATATATATATACATATATATATATATATATATATATATATATATATATATATATATATATATTAGAGACCCTATAGAATAAAATGGTGGGTTTTGTGCAGTGGTTTTTTGAACGCATTTTTTTAAATTGGACAAAAATCACTTTCATGAATTAAAAAAACAAAACACTAAAGTAAGTCCAATTTTTTTGCATAACGTGAAAGATGATGTAACACCAAGTAAACAGAAACCTAACATGTCACGCTTTAAAACTGCATCTGCCCGTGGAATGGCTGCAAACTACTGTGCTTAAAGTTCTCCATTCTCCACTTTAAACGCCTTTAGAGTTTACTAGTTTAGAGTGACACAGGAAGTCTGGAGCTAGAATTATTGCCCTCTCTCTGACGATTGCGTCAATACCTCACGTGTGGTGTGATCACCGTTTACATATGCCTGCGGGAGTAACGTATGCGTCCGCTTTTGCGCATAAGCACAGTGGGGACAGAGGTACTTTATTTATTTTTTATTTTATACTTTTTTTTTTACACTTTTTTTTAGTACTAACTTTATTGCTATCACAAGGGATGAACAATATCCCTTGTGACATCATGGGCCGTGACAGGTCCTCTTTATGGAGAGATTTGGGGACCCCAAATCTCTCCTCTGGCCTCCCATGCAGCCGATAAGACACAGATCAGTCTCATCGGCTGCTTTCCTGTCCGCTGGTGGCCATCTAAACAAAGGGGCGGAACCGGAAATGGCACACTACTCAACGCTCCTGGTTTCCAGGGTTACAGAGAGAGGGGACAACGTCAGTTCCTCTGTCTCTGTACAGGACAGCCATTGCTGCCAGCTGCATCACTCCTGGGAACCGCAATGGGACTGGAGAGCCCGGGAGAGGCGGCAGGAGGGGGGTGGGACCCCCTTCCACCACCTGCAGAAGTGAGCGAGTGGCTAATTAGCCACTCAGATCACTTCTGCAAAAAGGAGAATCACCACCTGAAAAGATCAATACCAGGATGATTCCTGTGGGTGCAGGCACCATCCCGGCATAACCACTGAAACCCAAAGACATCCATTGGGCATCAAGTGGTTAGAAGCAGGCATTTGAGGGGCGTTAAAAACGCCCCTCAATATACTGAATATGTTGATCCTCCTTACCCTGCCTTCCCAAATGCAGAGTGGCAGCTGGTTCCGTCATGTACTGCTGGCAGTAGTTCTTGCTCACTGTGATTGTGGCCTATATGGACATACACCATTCACTGGTTTCTTATATCCTCTTTTATACACTTTTGTATGTTATTTATATATGAAACTATAAATAAAAGTCATATTAACCACTTCAGCCCCGGACGGATTTCCCCCTTTATGACCACTTTTTGTGATTCGGCACTGCACCGCTTTAACTGACGATTACGCTGTTGTGGTTGTGCGACGTTGTACCCAAACTAAATTGGCGTCCTTTTTTTTCCCACAAGTAGAGCTTTCTTTTGGTGGTATTTGATCACCTCTGCGTCATTTCTGATCACCGCTATAAACAAAAGAAGAGCAAAAATTTTGCAAAAAACCCAATATTTCTTACTTTTTGCTAAAATACATATCCCAAAAAAAAAATATATATATATAAAAAAACAAATTTATTCACCAGTTTAGGCCGATATATATTCTTCTTCATAATTTTGTTAAAAAAAATAAAATAAAAAAAAATAAGCAATCAGCATATATTGTTTGGTTTGCGCAAAAGTTGCCGCGTTTACGAACGATGAGAATTTATGGGGTTTTTATTTTTTTATTTTTTTACTAGTAATGGGGCGATTTGAGATTTTTAGCGGGACTAAGACATTGCGGTGGACATGTTGGACACTTTTGTCACTTTTATTGGGACCATTGGCATTTATACATTGATCAGTGCTATGAGAATGCACTGATTACTGTGTAAATGTCACTGGCAGGGAAGGGGTTAACATTAGGGGGCGAGCAAAGGGTTAACTGTGTTCTCTGCCTTGTGTTTCTAACTGCATGGGGGCTGGGCTGAGTGGGGGGGGGGGGGGTGATCGCTGCTCCCATATACAGGAAGCATGCAATCACACTCCTACCCCCCTGTCAGAACGTAGATCCATGTGGTTACACACACGGTTCCCCGTTGTGTCACTGTGGGGGAGCGATCGGACATGGAGTCCGCCCTACCCACTCCCTGGCTTCCCCGCTACACAGTGAGCGTGCAAGCGCACCTCCTGCGGCGCGCACGCCCGTGATCTCGAAGCCACCAAGTGGCGGCGGTTTGCGATAGCGAGGAAAGTTGCCGCCATCTAGCCACAGCGGGCGGGCGGTCAGCAAATGGTTAAAAAAACAAAAAACCTCTGCTCATATGCCTATGCAAATGATTCAATGGACAGCACACAGTGCTGTTCACATTATCAAAACATGTTAAAATTGAAGGCTCGTGTTAGGAAAATAGTCTTCCTGGCCGTTTCTGGCCCTCTGTGCACGTCCGCGCACACGCCAATGGCACCAATAGCGACCATTTAACCACTTCAATACTATGCACTTAGAACCCTTTACTACCAGACCAATTTTCAGTTTTCAGTGCTGTTGCGCTTTGAATGACAATTGCGCGGTCGTGCGACGCTGGCTGGCGCGTTAACAGTAAGTTTCGCGTTGTCGTGACTTTTGACTTTTAACCAGACCATCATTTCCCAAGATTCACGTATCATAACTTCACCAATTTACCAGCGATAACCACGGTAACCGCACACGCGCCTGCACGTGTCTCCCGGTCTTTGCCGGTCCTTCTGATAAAAGGATTGTGCTCGGAAGTTAAAATTGTACAAAACTATTACACTTGTCGTGACACACGACAGGTAACTTAGTAAACGTATCCGTATACTCGTCTCCAAAAAACAAAAAAATTGGTAAACGACTGGCGGGCGGGCGACACCGATCTACCGCCGTTGAAAGGAGC
>BLSH010214066.1:1392372-1407255 GCA_018402905.1 Glandirana rugosa | reverse complement strand
ATGGGCACTGATATGCAGCAATGACGGACACTGCTAAGCGGCACTGATGGGCACTAATGGACAGCACTGATTGGCACTCATAGGCGGCACTGGGCACTGAAAGGTGGCACTGATGGGCACTGATAGGTGGGCACTGGTAGGTGGCAATGGTGGGCACTGATGTGTGGCACTGGTACACACTGATAGGGGCACTGGTGGGCACTGATAGGGGCACTGGTGGGCATATACATTAATAGGGGCTCATTCCCTGGTGGTCTAGGGTGGCATCTGAAGGTGGCACTGAGTGAAGGTGGACTTGAGCATTTAGTCACTTACCTGGTGGTCTAGGGGGGTCTCCCTGGTGGTCCAGATCGCTCCCTGGTGGTCCCTGGTCGGCTCCCTGGTGGTCCTGGGTGGGCACATCACTGGGCAGGCTCCCTGGTGGTCTAGGGTGGCGATCTGAGGGAGGGCTGCGCTGATAAATCATCAGCACAAACCCTCCCTGTCAGGGATGCAGCCGATCGGCTCTCCCCTCATCAGGTCTGCAGACCTGAGTACAGGAAAGCCGATAAACGGCTTTCCTGTATTACACTGTGACCAGCCGTGATTGGTCACGGCTGGTCACATGGTAAAGTGCTTCAGATCGAAGCACTTTACCGAGATCGGCATTGCGGGGGTTCAGACTGACCCCCCACACCACCGATCGCCGCGATGCGCGCCCCCCCGGGCGCGCGGCGGCTTGTTATCCTGAGGACGTCATATGACGTCCAGTCAGGATAACTAAGCCACTTCCCGGCCGTCATTCTGCATACGGCGGTCGGGAAGTGGTTAAGCAGGACAGCACCAGGAAGCAAGTGCTGTCCGTTCTACAGCGTTTCAGTGTGTTCCCGGCCCCCGCTTTGCAAAGACTTCCTGTATCTGTGACCCGGCTTGCCCGACCTTTGATTGAACTCTGCCTGTACCGACCCTCAGCCTGTCTATGACCACGCTTCTGCCTGACCCTCTTGTACCTCAGTTGCCTGCCTGTTAACGACCCTGCCTGCACCCGACGACCCGTTTGCCTGCTCCCTTGTACCGCACTAGCCAGCCTGTTACCGACCCGGCCTGCATCACCACTCTTCTGTCTGCACAAGCTCCTGGAGGATCCTCACAACACCATCTGCATCCGCACCAGCCCTCTTGCCCCCCTGTGCTCCGGAATCTCCTGTCTTCTCTATCAGGGGTTCCCGAACCAGGGCCGTAAGAGAGGTTGCCCTCTGCACAATCAGACTCCACCACCAGGTACGTGACAGCTCATGTTGAGTCAGGAGGCGTTTAAAGCCTTTCAGACCTTCACCTCCTTTACTAAGTTCTGGAGAAAATTTCCCAGCAAAATGAACACATTTGCTTTTATGAAGTCTGCTTAGCATTTATAACATACTTGGGCAAACTAGGACAGCACTGCTCAGGGCACACCATAATAATGAAAAAAAAATGGCATGTTTGTCCTTATTTGTTGTCCCTTATTAATTAATACATTTTGCCTTTAACCACTCCAGGTCCGCGCTATAGCCGAAGTACGGCTCCAGCGCGGACCTGAAATGCCCGGAGGACGTCCATGGACGTCCTCCACTGCGCACGCTCCAGGCGCGCTCCAGGCGCGCTCCAGGCGCGCCCCCTGGCGGCAGCGGCGGCGCGCACGCCGCACGCTGCGCGAGCGTGCCCGTGGGTCGGGCGGACTCGATGTCCGCCCGAGACCCGCCGATCACCTTTAGGAGCCTCAGAACGGGGAACCGATGTTGTAAACACGGCGGTTCCCCGTTCTGTGACAGGGGACATAGCAGATCTACTGATCCCTGTCACTGGGATCAGTTAGATCTGTTATGTCCCGGCCAGCCCTGCCCCCCCACAGTTAGAACACACCCAGGGAACATATTTAACCCCTTCACTGCCCCCTGCTGGTTAACCCCTTCACTGCCAATGACATTTACACAGTAATCAGTGGACATTTAAATTTCTGATCGCTGTATAAATGTCATTGGTCCCAAAAATGTGTAAAAAACGTCCGACATGTCCGCCCCAATATCGCAGTCCCGATAAAAATCGCAGATCGCCGCCATTACTAGTAAAAAGAAAAAAAATAATAAAAATGCCATAAATCAATTCCCAGTTTGTAGACGCGATAACTTTTGCGCAAACCAATCAATATACGCCGATTGCGTTTTTTTTTTTTACCAAAAATATGTAGAAGAATATAAATCGGCCAAAACTGATGAATAATTTTTTTAATGGATTTGTACTTTAGCAAAAAGTAAAAAATATTGTTCTTTTTTGCAAAATTGTCGCTCATTTTTTGTTTATAGCGGCGATCAGAAATGACGCAGAGGGGATCAAATACCACCAAAAGAAAGCTCTATTTGTGGGAAAAAAAGGACGCAAATTTTATTTGGGTACAACGTCGCATGACCGCGCAATTGTCATTCAAAATGCGACAGCGCTGAAAGTCAAAAATTGGTCTGGGCAGGAAGGGGGTTTAAGTGCCGGGTAAGGAAGGGGTTAAAAATGACTAGGGTTTAGTTGGGGATTAGTTTATGAGACACTGAATGACTAGTTTAAGTTAGAAAAACAAATACAGCTTAGCGAAGAATTCACAGTTTTAAGAGAGATTTGAATATACCTACTAGGCCTTGAAACAGTGAATTCTTCACTAAGCTGCTCTTGTTTTTACAACCTACCAGAGACATAAGAAAACCTGTTTTATAATATATGCTTGTTTCAAGGGTGATGCATGACATCACAGATTATTTCACAGCACCAGAGCAAGGACAGACATACCTAGGGCCCCTCTACATATCACAAGACATTTTCACTATTGAGAAATGCCAATACTAACCTGCTTTGTATGTGATAGCAAAATAACTTGTTACATAGATCACAGAGGCCAGGAACAATTGCAAAATGCCTTGTGATTAGGGAGGCACTGAGACCAGTATTGGCGTCGGTACTAAGCATTTGCACGAGTATCGGTACTCATGCAAATGCACCGATACCTGAAACCTATACATTCAGGCTCAGTATTTTAAGCTGTCAGTGGGTCTTCCCACTAATAGCTGAAATGTTAAGAAAAAAAACAAAAAAAAAAACTGCAATTATCGGTTGTTAAGGAGCGGGGCAGCCGCATCCTTAACAACCTATGACTCATTCAGCTGTCCGTGGGATTCCCCTGTTGACGGCTGAAGTGTTAAAGAAGTCCTGTAATTGAAGCTATCAAAAAAAAAAAAAAAAGCAGCCGGGCAATATTTATAAACAACATTGCTCAGCCGCTAAAACACTAAAATAAAAAGAAACATTGTTTCTTTTTGTATCCCTCTGTTTCTTCATCTACAGATGAACAATGATGAACTTCGATCTGCAGATGTAGTTAGTTTAACCAGTTCAGATCCTCGCTACAGCCGAAAGACGGCTACAGCGTGGATCTGAATTTCCCAGCAGATGTCCATGGACGTCCTCACTTGTGCACGCTCCTGGCGTGCACTCACAGGAGGCGGCGCGCTCGCTGCATGGGCGTGCCCCCAGGCCGGGCAGATTCAATGTCCGCTCATGACCCGCGATAGCCTGACAGAGCTGCAGAACAGGGAGCCGCCGATGTAAACACGGAGGTTCTCCATTCTGTGAAGGGGGGCATGACAGATCTGTTATGCCCCGGCCAGCTCCGCCCCCACACAGTTAGAACAGGCCTAGGGAACACAGTTAACCCCTTCACTGCCCCCTGCAGGTAAACCCCTTCCCTGCCAATGACATTTATACAGTAATACCATCTATGCTATGGAGAGATCCCATATCGTGCAGATACCGCAGTATTTAATGCCTAAGATAATATTCCCCGACCCTTAATAATATTTCTCAATTTATACCCCATTACTTTTCATACTCGCTACACAACACAGTGTAATTACTGGGTTCCAATATCTGTCAATTTACTGGTATTTCCATTCCATGATATTTGCATATATCTTCCATATTAAAAGATATATAAAAATATTTATGATTCCATACACCAACAATTTTTTAACACAATGACCATCATCTACGTTTTGTTATCAACACATCTTAAGATACCTTCTGTCTTTTATTGTTTTTATTGTCACCATCATCTTATTATCACATTATTTTATATAGTCTATAGCATATATGTTTGTTATCATGATCCAATTAGACACCACTATTGACTCCCAGGGACTACAAATAGATGGCGGCACACCATCTTAGATAGCCTGATGAAAGAGCGTGACTGCCTTCACATTGCGATCTGTACACTCTGAAACGCGTCGCGGATTGAAGGCATCACCCCGCGACCAGTGAAGCCAAGCCTCGTTCTGGAATCTCCCGGCTTCCGGCACAGAGACGATTGTTCCTACCATCCACGAACGACTCCACTAGCGGACGGTTCCACGAACGGATGGCCCCACTGACGATCCCATCCGCACGGATGACTAGCTGCTTACTAGGTCTCGGGGAACTGATGCCATACTCTTCACCGGTTGAGTATTCTCCTGGTTCCATGTGCCATACCCTTTTTTAGCCATGTGAGTAGCCAATTGGCTGATGTCTTTTTAATAAAATTTCTTACCGTTTACACTTAGAGGCGCCTCCTTTTTTGTTTCTTGTCTACAGGTACGGTTTTGGATTTCCCTCACATGAGAGCAGCCCTGGGTGTATATACCGGATTTCTTCTCTTTTTTTATCCACATTATTGGACTATTATGTACTTTGTTCTGCACTTAGATGGTTAACAATAGGGATGGGGACTCTATGCACCTGTTGATGTGCCTGATACTTGTATTTATACAGTAATCAGTGGGCATTTACATTTCTGATTGCTGTATAAATGTCATTGGTCCCAAAAAAGTTTAAAAAATGTCCGACATGTCTGCCCCAATATCAAAGTCCTGATAAAAATCGCAGATCGCCGCTATTACTAGTAAAAAAAAAATAAGTAAATAGAAACGCCATAAATCTATTCCCATAGTTTGTAGACATAACTTTTGTGCAAACCAATCAATATACACCGACTGCAATTTTTTTTTACCAAAAATATGTAGAAGAATATATATCGGCCAAACTCGAATATTTTTTTTTTTTTTTTGGATTTGTATTATAGCAAAAAGTAAAAACTATTGTTCTTTTTTCAAAATCGCCTCTTTTTGTTTGTTTATAGCACAAAAAATAAAAACTGTAGAGGTGATCAAATACCACCAAAGGAAAGCTCTATTTGGGGGAAAAAAATGATAAAAACGTTGTTTGGGTACAGTGTCGCATGACCGCGCAATTGTCATTCAAAATGTGACAGCGCTGAAAATTGGCCTGGGCAGGAGGGAGGTTTAAGTGCCCAGTAAGCAAGTGGTTAAAGCAACCTGCGACATAAAACATTTTTTTTTTAATTGTTTCTCTATTAACCCTTTATTAACCCTTGATTTACTCTAATCAGCCTTAATTAACTCCCTATTCTCCAATTAATTATTTGTTTTACTGCTGTTTTTTTCATCTCTATTTAATAAACAATTTAAACTTTTTTGTTTGCTTTGTTAATATTTTTACACCTTTAAAGTGGTTGTAAATCCCTTTAAAGCCACTTTAACCTACAGGTAAGCCTATAATAAGGCTTACCTGTAGGTTCTGTGAATAACTCCTAAACCGAGGTTGGTGCACGTGGAAGTCAGAAACGTGGTTTAAAAATGATCCACACACACAGGTATTTAAAATGGGGAAATTGCAGTCTTTTAAAAATAAGGGGAACTAATATCTAATGGTTGTATGAAAAATTCTGAAGCAATCTCCGATGCACATGCCAGGTTGGGAGGGACATTGGGGGCAATAATAGCTGGTATCTCTTCTAACTAGTGTTAATTTTGTCGGCTAAAACCAACTAAAACATTTTAGTCAACTATCTTAATACCATTTTGAGATGACTAAAATACGACAAACTAAAATGCCATTTTAGTCATAAGACTAAAGCTAAATTGAAATTTAAAGTCAAAATTAACACTGGTCATTAGTGCATGTTCATACCTCAATACCATAAATAATTACATATTCGATTTTTCACTCCAGCAGTATATGAGTTTGGAAATTGTAGAGAAATGCTTAAAATAATGCATTACAATTTAACTACACCCAGTAGATTTTAGACGACTAAAATTAGTTTTAATCAACTAAAATGATCTTAGTAGACTAAAATGTACTGGCAATTTAGTCGACTAAATACGACTAAAACTAAAACAATTGCAGAAGACTAAAATGGGACTAAAACTAAAATGCCATTTTAGTCCTAAGACTAAGACCAAATAGAAATTTGCTGCCAAAATTAACACTGCTTCTAACTCCTCCTCTGGTGCATACACAACATTTCTTTTGGCGTCTTCTTCCGGATTCTGTGGGGGAAATGCTATAGGGAAAATGTTGCTTATGAAGTCGACTCACACTATCAGAACAATTGCTTCCTGGGTAAATGAGGGCAGTGACAACGTCTTCAATATATTTGAGGTAGGTGATGGGTTGGTTTTCGGTTGATTTTTGGTAGCAAACTAATTATACGTGGCCATATGAAAAAGATGCAATGCAACTCTTTTTCTACAAGTAATGGTACTTTCGGGTTGACAAATATGGTTGTAGCATCTGGTCATTTAAATCCACCCCCCTCCCATGAACAGATTATAGTCGTGGACACATTCAGGCTTTACAACGGGGCCACAACTTCTCTGAATCTCCACCAAGGTGTCATTGTGGATGGTAGAGAGGATGTGAACAGCTTTCTTGAACCTACACTTCATGGCCAACACGTCCTCATTTCTCATGAATGCAGATTCCCTGTTTTGCAGCTTTTTTGATAATAAATATTGTGGGAAGCCCCTCCGCTTTTTTTTTTTTAAGGTACCTGCAGGCCAGGGTTTTTACACAATATAGGTGCCTTCATAAATACAGAAGATGTACATATCCAGTGGCTCGATCACACAATTTATTCCATTTTAACCCATACCTGGCTCTCTTACTTGGGATATACTGCTTGGACTGCAGCCGGCCAGTAAAGTGTAGGGATTCGTCCACATATATATTTTTGTCTGAGATAAACACCTCAGCAAATTGCTGGGAAAAGGAATTTATTAGGGGCAAATTTTGTACAATTTGTTGTGGTTGCTGTGATCCCGGCATAATTAGGTTGTAGCATGTCCTGGATATGACAGCAGAATATATTGGCATGTGGTGGATGGGGTGGGTGGACCAATAGGCATGCAGTTCATGCTTTGTAAGCCCCATAGTGATTGTAAGGCCCAAAAACAATTTAAATTTGTCCAGTGTGAGACGTTGCCATTGGAAAATGCAGACGTAGGATGAATTGGGGTTGGCAGCAATAAATTGCTCTGCATAAAGATTGGTTTGGTTCACCATATTCTGCAATAAATCTTCAGGGAAAAAATAAATAAAAATAATCCAATTGTGAAAAATTGGTAGTGTTGGGCTGCACACCTGGCTGTACGGGGAAAGGGGGGATTATAGCTGACCCTGAGCTGGCAGGCAACCATAAGTGTTTTGCCAGGGCATCGGGAAGGTAGGACTGGGCCCTGATCCTTTGGAATGGGCGTGTAATTCCAGTACTGGGCTCTTGCTTGGGTCTGGTGCTGCTGGTGGTGGTAGGCAGGTTTTCGGATCTTTGTCCTGCTCTCCTTATTCTTTTACGAGGGCCGGTTTCTTCCGCTGACTCGGATCCACTACTCTTTACTGGCTCGTATTCTGAACCAGAATTGTATGATGAAAGCTCCCCGGTGCTCTCATCATCCAACATGGTACGCATGGCATATGCCTCCTCAGCTGTGTAAACTCTTTAGGCTATGATGAGGGTACTTATTGGCGGGCCTGTATGATGGCACTGACAGGTCACTGATGGTGGGACTGTGTGGCGGTACTGATGGCAGTGCTGGTGGTGGGCCTGGGTGACTGTACTGATTGCAGTACTGGTGGCGGGCCTCTGTGGCAGTACCAATGGCAGTACTACTGGCGGGCCTGTGTGGCAGTACTGATGGCAGTACTAGAGGCGAGCCTGTGTGGTGGTACTAGTGGCAGGCCTGTGTGGCGGTAACGGTGGCGGTACTGGTGGCGGGCCTGTGTGGCAGATGGGCTGTGTGACAGATCTAGATGGACTGTGACAGATTCTCTTTAATGGGGGGGGGGGGGGTGCTGTGTGGTGTACAGTAATGCAGACAGAACACTAGATTGCTCTGGATCCCTGCTCTCTCCTTACATGATCGGTGTGTGAGGAGAAGAAGCAGATAATCACTCTTTGTTTACACTTGTGAATGGCTGTGATTGGACACAGCCGATCACATGGTAAACAGCCAATTTCATTGGCTGCTTACCCCGATCAAGGGAGGGCTATGTCTGAGGGACACCTGTCATCCCCTATCGCTGCGATGCGGTGCGCGCATCCAGGGGTGTGCTTCAGGCGCGCCTCCTGATGTTGACAAATGTGACCGGCTGTGATTGGACATAGCCGATCACATGGTACACAGCCAATTTCATTGGCGGTTTACCGTGATTGGGGACGGGCTATGTCCGATGGACATGTGCCGCCCCCGATCGCTGCGATGCGTGCCTCTGCGGGCACGCGCTGCTGCTACATCCTGCTGGACATCATGTGACGCCCAGTGAGGATATCACAACCACTTCCCGGCCATCAATCTGCTATAGGCCGGGCGGGAAGTGGTTAAACAGCTTAGTGTGTGGGCAGTAGTCACTTTTGACTAGACCTGCGGCAAGAGGTGGTGTGATGCAAGTTTTATTGCATTACACTTCTCCTTTTTTAAACTTTATGTGAAGTGCACAAAGTGACACTTTCTTCATGTCAGAGTGCAGTGCGTTGTGCTTGCTGTGCGGTGACACGCCAAACAAGGTGCATAAAATCACACATCTCTGGAACGCAGAGAAACACAGCGTACTAATGTAAACATGACAAACAGAAAAGTATTGTTTTCTATGTGTCATTACAGTTACCGGTCTTATCCATGAGAAAAAAAACGAAACACAGGTAAACTGTACATAGTGTGAATGGGCCCTAAAGGAGTACAATTTAATTTTTTTTAGCCAGAAAGCAAATGCAGGGTATTATTGGAGTTTGTTGTACAAAGGAGCCTTTAAAAATTGTGTATCACAAACTAGGGTTAATTTACTAAAGGCAAATCCACTTTGCACTACAAGTGCACTTGGAAGTGCAGTCATGTAATTCTGAGGGGAAGATCTGAAAAGAGGGGAAGCTCTGCTGATTTTATCAACCAATCCTGTACAAGCAAAAATGCTGTTTTTTATTATTCTTGCATGTCCCCCTCAGATCTACAGTGACTGCACTTCCAAGTGCACTTGCAATAAACCCCACTGTGTGCCTCTTTGTGCCACTGTTGGGAAGAACTGTCAGTGTTGCATTCACTATCAAATTGGCTAAGAGAATGAAAAAAGCCACCTGGTTGCTACTGACAACACAACCACTTCTCAGACAACTTGCATAATCAGTTTACCTTAAACGGGCCCTGATCCGCCCTTCTGTTATCAAAGTTTTAGATTTTACAATGATGTCACAATCAGGAAACACATTCACCTCTATTCACACCTTTCCCACTTTCCTGGTTCATGTACTCTGACTGACCCTGTAAGGGAGATTAAAGGAGAACTAAACTCTCTCAATCAACATGAACTATTTTTAATCCTTGCTACTGGCAATAGTAAATAGATAGGAAAGTATATAATATGGACTTATTTTAAACTTTTTTTTTTTTTTACACATTTCTTCACTTGCCAACTGGTTTCTGGCCAAGGCCAAAATGATGTCATACATCCCAGGAGTCATCACGGGCATTTTTTTTTAAAATTTCATCTGGAGAAGAGAAGGGGCTTTCTCAGCTAAGCACGCCCTCCTGCCTGCATACAGAATCACAAGAGAGAGAGCACACAGGCTCTACTGCAGTAACCTTTAACAACTTCCCGCCCGCGCTATAGCTGAAAGACGGCTACAGCGTGGACCTGAATTGCCAGGAGGGCGTCCATGGATGTCCTCTTGTACACGAGCCACCTGTGATCACCGAGTCAACGAGACTCGGCTGATCACAGATTGGTGTAAGGGACCGGTCCCGGCCCCTTACCATGTGATCAGCTGTCAACCAATGACAGCTGATCATGTGATGTAAATAAAGGATCAGTATTCCCCTTTTATTTTCCCCTCACACTGATAGCGTGAAGGGAAAAAAAGCAGATCACCGGCTGAGGACAGAGAAACATCGGTCCCGCATATGGAGAGGCACTGCTGCTATGCAGTGCCCTCCAGTGTCATCTACCAATGCCCACATGTGCCACCTACAGGTGCCCAGCAGTGCCACCTATCAGTGCCCACCAGTGCCACCTGTCAATGCTCATCAGTGCTGCTAGCCAGTGCCCATCAGTGCCTCATGATCAATGCCCCCATCAGTGCTGCCTATAAGTGTCACCTACCAGTGCCCATCAGTGCCAACTATCATTGCCACTTATCAGAGCCACCCATCAGTGCCCTTCAGTGCTGCCCATCAGTGCCACCTCATCAATGCCCAGCAGTGGTGCCTATCAGTGCAGTCTAACAGTGCCCATCAGTGCAGCCTAACAGTGCCCATCAGTGCTTCCTGAACAGTGCACATCAATGAAGGAGAAAAATTACCTGTTTTAAAAATTTTAGAACACACTATGAAACTTTTTTTTTTTCAAAATTTTCTGTCTTTTTTTTCATTTTTTAGTAAAAAAAAAAAGCAGTGATTAAATGCCACCAAAAGAAAGCTTTATTTGTGGGAAGTGTGACAGCGTTAAAAGCTGAAAATTGTTCTGGGCAGGAGGGGGGTTTAAGTGCCCAGTAAGCAAGTGGTTAATAAATGAATTAAAAGCAATACCAATTGCACTCACCAATGGTTGCTTGCATCAGGCACATCAACCATATAAACTTCTGAGGAATTGCTGCACAGTAAAGTCCTTCCACTGTCTCATTGATGGAAACCAAGCCGACAGTGTCAGTCATCCTGGCACTGCACACTCCCACCAAGCTCACAGCGGGGTGAAGGAATGCTCCCAGCTGTCAGAAGGGCCGGCACCATTCCCAGTGTCACGTGGTGTAGAAAACCAGCAGAGGATAGGATGGTTTCACCGTTTCTATGATAAGTTTCGGAAGGCTAGGCCTCCTTTCTCAAGTCCTCCACCCTGTATGGCTGAGCTAAGTGAAGATGGATTTCAGGAAGTATATGCTACATAAATCATCTGCCCTTACTCAAGATGGTTAAAGGAAAGAAAGGAAAGAGGGGTATTTTTCAAAGTGATTTCTCAACAGAATAAAATATGGATGCATGGATGAGTTTGCGTGTAACATTAATATGAATTAAATAGCATTCTTGGTTTGTGGTGCTCAGATACAGTTTAGCTCCACTTTAACCCATTGTTCTAAGAAACTCCTTCAGCAGCTTTGCTGCACCACCCTCTGGTGTCCGTCATGCTAGTTTAATTATCAGCATCACTTTAAGCACTGGTTCACATTGAATGTGGCTTTGAAATTGCACAATTTCAAAGCCACATGTCAGTTTGACTTGAGGTGCAACATAGCTGACATCTGTGCGATCTCAGGCACAGATGTCTATGCAAGTAGCACCTGAAATCGCCAAAGCTAGTGCAGGAACTTCTTTTTCAAAACACTGCAGTCAGCGTCGCACTGGTTGGAACAGTTCCATTGCTGACAATAGGGTGCAACTTGTCATGAGATTTGACCTGTGAAATCACATGACACGTTGCACTACTGTAAGCAAAGGTCCTAAGGCTCAAAGTGGAACTGCAGGCCAGGCACGTGAAGTCAAGAGAAGGCGGGTGAGGCAGAAAAAAAACAATCAAGCTTCGAGGGTCGTAGCTCGGCAACCTGGGGCACCGATCACCTATGGTCCCGGAGATGCAGGGCTACACGTACAGCCTGTTAGAATCTAAATATAGCACGGCCAGTTTAAATACAAGCTGACACACACTGTTTGCAACATACTGAGAGAATGAGCTCACCGTGCCTCTGACTTCTGAGCTCAATGGACAGCTTGGCGCCTTGGACCAATGGTAAAGCACTGTTGGCCAAAGCTGTCCAATAAAAATGCTGCAGTGGAGGCACGCCTCACTGCAGTGATATAGAAGGGGGAATGTATCTAAAAGAGAAATGTTCCCTTCCGGCCCTCTTAAAGTGGTAGTAAACCCCCACTACTGTTTTTACCTACAGGTAAGCCTATAATAATGCCTGTAGGTAAAAAAAAAATCTCTCCTAAACCTACATGGTTTAGGAGATATGCGCCCTGCATGCAGCCACTGACATTAGCGGCGCATGCGCTCTGATGATCCGGCATAGGCGTCCAGCAACTCAGAGGAGGCTGCGGGAACGAAGAGCTCCCGCGCGCATGTGCAGGAGTGACGTCACACGGCTACTCACAGCGCCGGAGCCACGTACCTGGAAGAAAGAAGAGGACCAACATGTCAGCGTCCTTAGTGCTGACCGACTCGGGCATCGGGGGCCTCGTTCTAAGGTAAGTATTTCATAATATGTTAGTATGCGATGCATACTAACATATTATGCTATTGTCTTGCAGGTTTTTTTTTAAGGAGACGGGTTTACTACAGCTTTAACTACAAGGTAAAAACATGACTTTATGTGTATAAGATTTACCCACAATCCCATGTTTTTCTCACACAGTTAAAAGGGAGAATGAGAATCTGCTACTGCTGAAAAGGTACAAGCTAAATCATGTTATTATTCTATATGTTATAACATAATTATTATTGATCTATTTACTGTGAAATTACTGGTTTGAAGTTATAACTTCAAACTTCAGTAATTTGTCCATTAAGCTACCTGCTAGAGTAGTTTTTGAAAATACAATAAATTACCTTAACCACTTCCATACAGGACACATACACCCCCTTCCTTACCAGACCAATTTTCAGCTTTCAGCGTCCTCACACTTTAAATGACAATTACTCAGACATGCTACACTATACCCAAACAAAATTTTTATTTTTTTCTCACAAATCGAGCTTTCTTTTGGTGGTATATAATCTCTGCTGGTTTTTTTTTTTTTTTTCAATATAAGTGAAAAAGTAGCAAAAATTTTGAAACACTTTTTTTTAGTTTGTATTGAAACATTTTGCAAAAAAGTAATTTCTCTTCATAAATTTGGGCCATGATTTATACTGCTACATATCTTTGGTAAAAATAACCCAAATTAGTGGATATTATTTATTCTCTGTGAAAGTTATAGAGTCTACAAGCTATGGTGCAAATCATTGAAAATGGATCACACCTGATGTACTGACCACCTATCTCATTTCCTGAGACCCTAACAAGCCAGGAAAGTACAAATATCCCCCAAAATGACCCCTTTTTGGAAAGTAGACATTCCAATGTATTTAGTAAGGGGCATGGTGAGTTTTTTGATGTTGTAATTTTTTCCCACAATTCTTTGCAAAATGAAGATTTTTTTTTTTTTTTTTACACAAAATTGTTAAACAACAAGTTATTTCTCACACACAGCATATGCATACTTGCAATATTTCTAACACATAGCATGTACATAGCAAAAATGACCCCCCAAAATACATTCTGCTACTCCTCCTGAGTATGGCGATACCCCATGTGTGAGGCTTTTACACAGCCTGGCCACATACAAAGACCTAACATTGAAGTAGCATCTTCAGGCATTCTACGAGCATAAATTACAGATCTCATTTCTCTGCCACCTATTACACTTTT
Source organism: Glandirana rugosa (assembly GCA_018402905.1). NCBI lineage: Eukaryota > Metazoa > Chordata > Amphibia > Anura > Ranidae > Glandirana > Glandirana rugosa. Next base: position 1,393,469 of record BLSH010214066.1, on the reverse strand, counting down.
GAAGGCCCTGGAACACCAGGACAATGGAATTGCCCACAAAATGACCCCATTTTGGAAAGCAAACACCCTAACGTATAATCTATGAGGCATAATGAGTCTTTTGAACGGTTCATTTTTTTCCAGAAGTTCTTGGAAAGTGTGGGGAAAAAATGAAAATGCATTTTTTTAACACAAAGTTGACCATTTATAAGATATTTCCAACACATAGCAAACATGACACCCCAAAATACATTCTGCTACTCCTCCTGAGTATGGCGATACCACATGTGTGAGACTTTTACACAGCCTGGCCACATACACAAGCCCAACATTGAAGTAGCACCTTTAGGCGTTCTACAAGCATAAATTACACATCTCATTTCTCAACCACCTATTACATTTTTGAAGGCCCTGAAGCAACAGGACAATGGAATTTTCCACAAAATGACCCCCTTTTGGAAAGCAAACACTCCAACATATAATCTATGAGGCATAATGAGTCTTTTGAACATGTCATTTTTTTCAAGAAGTTTTTAGAAAATGTGGAAAAAAAATGAAAACACATTTTTTTTTTACAAAAAGCTGTCCATTTATAAGATATTTCCAACACATAGCATGTACATAGCAAAAATGACACCACAAAACACATTCTGCTACTCCTCCTGAGTATGACGATACCACGTGTGTGAGACTTTTACACAGCCTGGCCACATACAGAGGCCCAACATTGAAGCAGCACCTTTAGGCGTTCCACGAGCATAAATTACACATCTCATTTCTCAACCACCTATTACAGTTTTGAAGGCCCTGGAGCACCAGGACAATGGAATTGCCCACAAAATTACCCCATTTTGGAAAGCAAACACCCCAAGGTATATTCTATGAGGCATTATGAATCTTATGTATGGTTAAGTCTTTGAAAAACACGGAAATAAGATAAAAACTCTATTATTTTTTACACAAAGTGATCAATTTATAAGATATTTCTAACACATAGCATGTACATAGCAAAAATTACACCCCAAAATACATTCTGCTGTTCGTCGAGCACCTTGCGGATTTCCACGACGAAGTTACAACCCGGAGACATACACCGGTCCGACACATTTTCAGAGTGT
>BLSH010214066.1:1378037-1392362 GCA_018402905.1 Glandirana rugosa | reverse complement strand
ACACAGCCTGGCCACATACAGAGGCCCAACATTGAAGCAGCACCTTTAGGCGTTCCACGAGCATAAATTACACATCTCATTTCTCAACCACCTATTACAGTTTTGAAGGCCCTGGAGCACCAGGACAATGGAATTGCCCACAAAATTACCCCATTTTGGAAAGCAAACACCCCAAGGTATATTCTATGAGGCATTATGAATCTTATGTATGGTTAAGTCTTTGAAAAACACGGAAATAAGATAAAAACTCTATTATTTTTTACACAAAGTGATCAATTTATAAGATATTTCTAACACATAGCATGTACATAGCAAAAATTACACCCCAAAATACATTCTGCTGTTCGTCCCGAGTATGGCGATACCACATGTGTGAGACTTTTACACAGCCTGGCCACATAGAGAAGTCCAACATGCAGGGAGCACCATCATGCGTTCTAGGAGCATAAATTACACATAAAATATCCTAATGACCTATTACATTTTTGAAGTTCTTGGAGCACCAAGACAGTGGAATTACCCACAAAATGACCCCATTTTGAAAAGCAAACACCCCAATGTATATTCCATGAGGCATTATGAGTCTTTTGTACGGTTCATTTTTTTCCACAAGTCTTCGGAAACCGTGGAAAGAAAATGAAAACGTATTTTTTTTTTTTTACACAAAGTTGTCAATTTATATGATATTTCTAACACATAGCATGTACATAGCAAAAATTACACCCCAAAATACATTCTGCTGTTCGTCCTGAGTATGGCGATACCACATGTGTGAGACTTTTACACAGCCTGGCCACATAGAGAAGTCCAACATGCAGGGAGCACCATCATGCGTTCTAGGAGCATAACTTACACATAAAATATCCTAATGACCTATTACATTTTTGAAGTTCTTGGAGCACCAAGACAGTGGAATTACCCACAAAATGACCCCATTTTGAAAAGCAAACACCCCAATGTATATTCCATGAGGCATTATGAGTCTTTTGTACGTTCATTTTTTTCCACAAGTCTTCGGAAACCGTGGAAAGAAAATGAAAACATATTTTTTTTTTTACACAAAGTTGTCAATGTATATGATATTTCTAACACATAGCATGTACATAGCAAAAATGAACCCCCAAAATATATTCTACTACTCGTCTTGAGTATTGGCGATACCGCGTGATAGACTTTTACACAGCCCAGCCACATAGAGAGGTCCAACATTGAAGTAGTACCTTCAGGCATTCTAGGAGCATAAATTACACATCTAATTTCATTCCTACCTATCACACTTTTGAAGGTCCTGGAGCACAAGGACAGTGGAATTACACACACAATTACCCCATTTTGGAAAGCAAAAACCCCAATGTATATTTTATGAGGCATGGGCTGCAGATAGGTACTCGGGTACTCTTATGGGCTGCAGATAGGTAATCGGGTACTCTGATGGATTAGTAAAAGGAACTCGGGTACTCTGATGCGCTGGTAAAAGGTACTCGGGTACTCTGATGGGCTGGTAAAATGTTCTTGGGTACTCTGATGGGCTGGTGCCAGGTACTTGGGTACTCAGATGGTCTGGTGCCAGGTACTTGAGTACTCAGATGGGCTAGTGACAGGCACTCAGGTATTCAGATGGGCTAGTGACAGGTACTAGGGTACTCAGATGGGCTGGTGGCAGGTACTTGAGTAGTCAAATGGGCTAGTGACAGGCAATCGGGTACTCAGATGGAAGGAAGTGGTTAAAAACAATAAATAATAATTATTTGTATATTACTTATGGTAATTAACCCCTTGCCACCCAGGCCAATTCTGACACTTCTCTCATACATGTAAAAATCATCATTTTTTTGTTAGAAGATAACTCAGAACCCCCAAACATTGTACATATTTTTTAGCAGACATCCTAGGGTATAAAATGGTGGTCGTTGCAACTTTTTATGTCACGCGGTATTTGTGCGGCAATTTTTCAAACACGTTTGCAAAAAAACTGTTGTTCAAAACTGTTTCATGAATAAAAAATAAAAAAACACTAAAGCTAGCCTGATTTTTTTTATATAATGTGAAAGATGGTGTTACGCTGAGTAAATAGATACCTAACATGTCACGCTTTAAAATTGTGCACACTTGTGGAATTGCGCCCAACTTCAGTACTTAAAAATCTCCATAGGCGACACTTTAAAAATTTTTACAGGTTACCTGTTTAGAGTTGCAAAGGAGGTCTAGTGCTAAAATTATTGCTCTTGCTCTAACGTTTGCGGTGATATCTCACATGTGGTTTGAACTCCATTTACATATGCTAAAACAAGGCCTTATGCTGGTTAAATTAGTAAACTATAAGAACTAATGAAGGTGCTATATATAATCTATGTGTATGTGTATCTGGCTCTGTTACTAGCCGCTGACCTCGCAGCACGTCCCTGCTCCAAGCAACAGCTAAATATACAGATAAAATACATATTTGGGAGCTATTTACCTGCCAAAAGATTGTATTTCTATCCATCCAGTCCCGAGACTGACACAGCTCTGTAAACACAGCACAGCCCTGTCTGGCAGGGAAGGAGACCTGATTTTACTGTGCTGCAAGTCAGTGACACTAACAGGTCTTATCCCTTTCCTGCTTGTGACAGAAGGAACAGAACACTGATGAGTTCATTCTCTGTCACTCTGCTCTCTCCTCTTATCAGCATGCATTCTGAACTGCTGACTGGCTCCTTGTACTGCTTCTTCCTCTCCCAGTTGTACTGTACAGGGGGCTGCAAGAGACTGATACTAAGTCAAATTCAGCTACTCACACTGCTTGCAATAAAAATAATACAAGTATTGATAAATGAATGAAAAAAGAGCACCGTTTATTTAACCCTGAAATTCAGCTTTAATGGAAAATGAACCTATCTACATGGTCCCCTCCCTTCTTTGTAACCTAAAAGTGTAATAAGCCCAAAGCTATACTTGCCTTTAAACAACTGTTGGTTTTCACCAATTTCTACTGTCAGGAGAATGTCTTCATACTGTACATGTAGAACCATCAGATGCCTCAACCCGACCAGATAAAATACTATTTTTTTTATTTTTTTTTTATTTTAGAAGGGGGTGAAAATGGGAAAACATTTTATAAGGCTTTAGGTCTATTCTAAGACTGACAACCTCCATTAAAAAAACGTTTTTGGGGTACTGGGATAAATTTGCTCTCATGCCTAGCGTGGTCAGTTTGAATTAGGAAAGCAGGGGAATGGTAGGCATTTCACACAAAGAAAGCAGTATGAAGAGAGCATGCTACTTTTTAAAGTGATTTTTTTTTTTTTGTTTACAAATTATTTGCAAAAAAAGTAAGTACAGTACAGAATAAACTGTAACAAAGCCACTAAAATAGAACTAAAGGCAAAACTTTTTTTTTTCATTTTGGATAGGGAGTGTTATAACCCCTATTTTTTGCAGTCTATGCTCCATTGCATACATTTCCCTTCACTTCCTGTGCCATAGTTTTGTGCACTGGTCTAAATCATTTGGTGGAGGGGGGATTAGGGTGTGGGGTTGTCATTCAGGGATTGGGCATGGCGCCATAGTTCCAGTGAAGGGAACTCTTAGTGTGTCAGCATACCAAGACATTTTATACAATTTCATGCTCCCAACTTTGTGGGCACAGTTTGGGGATGGCCCCTTCCTGTTCCAACATGACTGCCCACCAGTGCACAAAGCAAGGTCCATAAAGACATGGATGAGCGAGTTTGGGTTGGAGGAACTTGAATGACCTGTATCAAATAGAACATTTTTGGAGTGAATTAGAGCAGAGGCTGTGAGCCAGGCCTTTGTCCAACATCAGTGCCTGACCTCACAAATGCGCTTCTGGAAGAATGGTCAAACATTCCCATAGACACTCCTAAACCTTGTGGACAGCCTTCCCAGAAGAGTTGAAGCTGTTATAGCTGCAAAGTTCATGTGCATGTAAGGGCAGGTGTCCTAATACTTTTGGCGATATAGTGTATGTGTTGAGTCAAAGTACAACCTGTCTACATTTTATATAAAGATATCAAAAATAAGCTGTTGTTAGTATTTTGAGCCTTCCATGGACCTGTCACTTCACAACATTTGACATGAAAACACATGCCAATGCACATATAAATTCAACATAACACAACACACAAGAAAATGGATGTTAGCTTTTTTGATGCATTGTGGTGAGTTTTTATGTGCTGTATGGTGTGGAAAGGACGGTCTGACGCTATGCATTTGTTTTTAATCAAATACTTTGCTTAGACAAAACACCGTGATTAAGATGTGGCCATGAGTAAGATGTACCAAAACACTATTGTGTCATTTTTATGATTCCTGGGTGTACAGCCTTATTTGTTTCTTGGATGTTGTCCCGATGTGTCCCTTCATTTATGGGTCTTTACCTGTTATGACTTGATTTCTTATCACTCAGCTATACATTGTATACTTATATAGTCATGTACCAAAGTCACGTTCCAAATGCCCATCTTTTAAGGACAACTTCATTTTTGAAATCATAGGAGTTGATTTATTATATCTAAGCAACTACTGTATGTAAAAATAACCTTAAGCGCAAAATGAGGTACCTGTTTGCAATTCCTTCTTCCTGGTCTGGGGCGCGCGTACACGCCACCGGAGACCCACTCCTGCTGTGATTGGACACAGCGGGAGCCAATCAGGGAGTCCAGTGGAGCCAATGTCTGCCGAAAAAAACAGCGATCGTTCGGAGAGAGGCAGAACAGTGGTCTGCCTATGTAAACAAGGCAGAACAAAAACCTAAACCTCCTGCACTCGGATTTATCAACCAAGAGTCATGCACTATGGCAGAGACAAATAATAATAATAGGAAGTCTCTATAGATGTGAGTATCATTCCACACTCAAAGGTCTTGCAGCCCTCAGGATCATGGGCATTCACAAGGCACTAGGGAGGAAAAGACAAGAGAGGGGGCACCGACCTCGTCCATGCGGCCCCCCTGCTGAAGTGGAGATCCATAGGTGCCTTGGAGGCGTTACGACCACTGTACTTCTTGTTTGTCTTTTAAACTGCTCCGCTTGTGAGTATATTTTCAACCATATTGTTTTTAAATAAACCTTTTAAACGGTATCACACGAGGTTGGTGCGCCCCTCTCTTGTCTTTTCTTCAACAAGGCAGACCGCCATTCTGCCAGAGGGGGAAAATGGAGATCTTGTGTTTCAGCAGAAACACAGCTCTCTGTTTTCCTTTAGTCAAAGCACATTGTTTGTTTCTGAGCATGTTAACCCCTTCCCTGCCACTGATCACTATTGGTGTCACTGGTCCCCAAAAAGTGTCACTTAGTATCAGATTTGTCCACTGCAATGTCGCAGTCCCGCTAAAATTCGCTGATCATCGCCATTACTAGTAAAAACTATAAAAAAAAAATTAAAAGTCCCTAAATCTATCCCATAGTTTGTAAATGCTGTAACATTTGTGCAAACCAATCAATATACACTTATTGCGATTTTTTTTTTTTTTTTTTTTTTACCAAAATTGTATAGCAGAATACATATTGGCATAACTTGATGAAGACATAAGATTTTTTACATTTTTTTTTATTGGATATGTTTTATAGCAGAAAGTAAAAAAAAGGGATTTTATTATAACTTACCGTAAAATCCTTTTCTCGGAGTTCATGACAGACGCAGCTCTTCTTAATTGACACGTGGGTTTTATGTCGTCCTATCAGGAGTGACTAGGCAAAACAGATGCAAAAGCATCAGGGATAGGCTGGCCCCTCTCATGGGGGCCGTCCTCACCTGAGCCTATAAAACCCCCTGCTGGCCAATAGCATTCAGTTTGTCACAAGCAGTGCAACAAAAAAAACAGAGGGGTGGGAGCTGCGTCTGTCAGTGAACTCAGAGAAAAGGATTTTACGGTAAGTTATAATAAAATCCCTTTTTCTCTTACGTTCACTGACAGACGCAGCTCTTCTTAATTGACCCGTGGGGACGTCCCAAAGCAGTGCCAAAAACTAGAGGGGTGGGCAAACAACAACAACTGTACCCAACAGAACCCTCTCAGGGAGCGCCAGACGCACTCACACCGCTGCTCGTAAAACTTTGCGGCCAAAAGCAGCATCCGCCGATGCTGAAACATCAACTTTGTAAAACTTAGTAAACGTGTGCACTGAGGCCCAAGTGGCCGCTTTGCACACCTGAGACACCAAAGCCTGGTGCCTGAACGCCCAGGAGGTACTGACCGACCTGGCGGAATGAGCCGTGACCGGAAAAAGGGGGAACCTTGCCCCGAAGCTCATACGCATGGGTCACGGTCTGTCTAATTCAACGGGAAATGGTAGCCGACGAGGCTGCCGAACCCTATTTGGAGCCCCCGGGTAACACAAACAACGAGTCGGACTTCCGAAAGGAAGCTGTAGCACTCAAATAAACCCGCAGGGCCCTCACCACATCCAAAGAGTGTAACTCAAAATCCTTAGGATGTTTTGGGTGAGGACATAATGAAGGAAGGACAAATCCTCATTCAAATGAAAAGAAGAGACCCCCTGTCGGTAGAAAAGAAGGTGGAAGTCGCAACACCGCCTTGTCATTATGAAGAATCAAGTACGGGGACTTGCAGGACAAGGCAGCCAATTCCGACACCCGCCGCGCGGATGTGACAGGCACTAAGAAGGCAACCTTCTGCGATAAAAGGGACAAGGGAATGTCCCTAATCTTCTCATACGGTGGTTTCTGTAAAACAGAGAGCACCAGATTCAAATCCCACGGCGCCAGAGGCGGCCGAAACTGGGGAGCCACATGACGTACACCCTGTACAAATGTGCGGATCAGCGAATGGGAAGCCAAAGGTCTCTGAAAAAGGACCGCTAAGGCCGAAATCTGGCCCTTGAGCGTACTCAATGCCAGGCTCTTGTCCAGTCCCTGTTGCAGAAAAGTCAGTACCCTAGGCACCAAATAAGAGGGAGGGTTCCAACCCCCCGCTTCGCACCATGCAATATAGGCTTTCCAGGTCCTGTGATAAATTTTGCGCGAAGTGCACTTACGTGCCTTAAGAATAGTAGGGATTACAGAGTCAGCGACTCCCCGATCCCTTAATACCTGGGCCTCAATAGCCAAGCCGTCAAAGCCAGCGAGGGTAAAGCAGGGTGCAAGATGGGACCTTGGGACAGCAGGTCTTCGCGAAGCGGAAGCCGCCAAGGAGCGTCCGCCACCATCCGAACCAGATCGGCGTACCAAGTGCGCCGAGGCCAATCGGGAGCGACTAGGATCGTCGGAATACCCTCCGCAGGTATCCTGCGCAGAACCCGAGGCAACAGCTTCAGGGAAGGGAAGAGGTATACTAACCGATACCGACCCCAAGTAGCCACCAGCTCGTCCGTGGCGACCGCCAATGGATCTCTTGTTCTGCACACGAAGGTCTTGACCTTGTGATTGAACCTGGACGCCCATGAGGTCTACCTCTGGTGTGCCCCGCTTGCAGCAAATCTGGCCAAACACCTCCGGATGCAGGGACCATTCCCCCTGGTCCAGTGTCTGGCGACTGAGAAAGTCCGCCTGCCAGTTCTCCCGGAACGTAAATTGCGGAGAGTGCCGGAACGTGTTGTTCCGCCCAGCGGAGAATCAGAGCAGCCTCTGCAGCTGCCATGGAACTTCTTGTCCCTCCTTGATGGTTCACATATGCCACAGCTGTGGCATTGTCCGACTGAACCCGGACAGGGAGGCCATGCAACCTCGTCGACCAACGGGACAAGCAAAGCCTGATCGCTCTCAGTTCCAACACATTTATCGGAAGTCGAGCTTCCTGAGCTGACCAATGGCCCTGAGCAGACAACTGACCCAACACCCCTCCCCAGCCCGCCAGGCTGGCATCCATCGTTATTATCGACCAGTTGAGGGGAAGAAAGGATTTCCCCAGAGTCAGTGCTGGAGCCTGGAGCCACCAAGTCAGTGATCCCCTGGTCTGGTGGTCCAAACGGATCAGTCTGTCCAGGAATAAGGGAGATTTGTCCCACTGCAGAAGCCGAGTGTGACTCTGTGCGTAAGGTATCGCCTCGAAGGATGAAACCATGAGTCCCAACACCCGCATGCAGAACCTTAGGGAGGACCTGCGGCCCCAATAACTTGTCGGGAGGCAAGAACACCTTCGCCTGCACCGTGTCTAAAATCAGACCAAGGTATTCCAGGCGACATGAGGGGGCTAGCGAGGACTTTTGCAGGTTGATGAGCCAACCAAAGTCCCATAGGGTAGAGGCCGTGATTCTCACGTCCTCCTCCAAGGACACTGCCGACTCCGCCCTCAAGAGCAGGTCATCGAGGTACGCTACCACTGCGATACCTCTCTGTCTTAGCAGTGCTAGGACTGGTGCCAACACCTTGGTGAACACCCTGGGAGCCGAGGCCAGACCGAAAGGTAGGGCCACAAACTGGTAGTGCAGGTCTCCCACTGTGAAGCGCAGAAAACGCTGGTGTTTTTGGCAGATGGGCACGTGCAGATAGGCGTCCCTGATGTCCAGGGATGCCAAGAATTCCCCTTGATGCAGGGCGGCAATGACCGAGCGAACGGACTCCATCTGGAACTTCTGTGCTTTGACAAAGCAGTTCAGAGCTTTGAGGTCCAGAATCGGCCTGACCCCGCCCTATTTTGGCACCACAAAGAGGTTTGAGTAAAAACCGCAGAACCTCTCCTCCAGTGGAACTGGCACCACGATGCCCATGTCCGAAAGGGACTGGACTGCGCCTAACAGCTCCTCCAGACGCCCCTGCGGGAGTCTCAGGTTTGAGGGAAAGAACCTGTCTGGGGGCAGAGCTTTGAACTCTATACGGTATCCGGTGGACACCATGTCCAGGACCCACCGATCGGAGATGTGAGCTGTCCAGCAGTCCGCAATTCCAATAACCGGCCCCCCACCCGAGAGATGGGTGGGGGCAACCCGTCACGCTGAGGAGGGCTTATCCTCCGCTTTACCGGGTTTCCGTTGCCAGGTTCTCTTACCCAGAAAAAGAGGGGCCCTGTCGTCGGCGAAAGTCCCGCCGTTTGGGTTCCGGAAGAAAGAGACTCTTCCCCTCCATTAAATCCTTAATTATTTCGTCAAGCTGCGGTCCAAACAAACGACCCCCCTGGAAGGGAAGGTCCGTGAGGCGCTTCTTAGATGCCTGATCACCCGACCAAGACCTCAGCCACAACACCCGTCTGATGATTACTGCAAAGGCGGAAATTTTGGACAGCATGGGCATGATGTCCAGCAGGGAGTCGCACAGATAATGGAGGCCTTCCGCCATGTGTTGCACCTTATGCAACTTATTCCTCGCACAATTGCAACTTAAATATTTGCTCACCGAGGAGAGGCACTCAAAAAGAGACTGGGCTGTCATTGCTGAGGCCAGAGCTGGCCGCATAGCAAAACCTGCTACCTGAAAGATAGCCTTAGACACTATTTCCGTGCGACGATCCGCCACGTCCTTAAAGGAGGGCGAACCCTCCACAGGAAGGGTTGTAGCCTTATTCAGACGGCCACCGGTGGGTCCACCGAAGGGGAAGCCCACCGCTTAAGGAAAGCATCCTCAAAGGAATAGCGCTCCGCAAAACGCTTAGGCAAGGTGAAGGAATTTTTCGGGAAACCCCATTCCTTAAAAACAGCCCGCTCAAAAAATTGATCATAGGGAAAAGCCCTAGGGGACTTAGGAGGCCTCAAAGACCCACAGACATAAGTGGAAGTCTGCGCCTCCGCTGACTGATCAAGGCGCAGGGCCTGGCAAATGTCAACAATTAGCGCCACCACAATTGCCCTGTCGCGCGCCACTGAGGTCCCCTGGTCCTCTTCAGTATCTGAGAGACCCAATTCGCCTTCAGAGAGTGCCACGGGGGTCCCCGTGACAACCGAAGCAACTTCATGATCTTAATCCTCGCCTGAGGAGACATGGGGGGCCAGGCGCTTAGCGGGGGGCTCCGGGGCCGGAGCAGTAACCGCCTTTGGAATGAATTCCAGAAAAAGAGCCCGCAAAAGGTTCCGGCTCAAAATCAGAGGGCGCTGCAGGGTCCATAGCCGCAGCGTCGCCGTCCCCAGACATAGGCCTGAATGGGACACCCCCCCCCCATGTAATCACCACCACCACCTGAAACTAACCAGGGAGCCTGGAAGGACAAGCCCACTAATACCAACCCCCCCACGGAGCCAGCCAAAACTGCTGCTTCTAGCCCTGTAGCCTGTCAGCACTGTGAGAGAAAAAAGCGCGCCTGGGGACTGTACCACACGTGCAGTTGTAGCTTCCCTGAGGAGAAAGCGCGCGCAGTTACACAGGGCGCAATGCTACAAACCGCCACCGGGGAGAAAATGGCGCCCGCGCAACACGAGCCAAGCGCCGCAAAATGGCGGCGGGGCTAAACTGCAATCCGAACGAACGTTCCCAGCGGGAATGAACTTTCCCAGCGGGAACACCGGTACAGGCCCAGGGCCCCTTGAATCACAAGCGCGACGCCGCGCGAACGCGGCAGGCGGGGGGGAGGGGGGCAACTCAATTACTAGGTGCACCCCTGACAGGGAAAAAGCTACCGCTAAATTTTAACTGCCCCGGATGCCGCTCCCCACGCCCTAAGGCGGAGGCGGGGGAGGGGTCCACTCACCAGTCCGACGGGTGTTGCGGTTAGCCACCCGAAGCAGACTTACCCCTCTTGTCCCGGGAAGGATTGCTGCTGGCCAAGGCCACTGGAAAGGCAAAAGCCAGACCCTGGGCACAAGTGGCAACAGCCACAGGCCGCCCGCACGGAACGGGCCCTGAGCGACGTAGCCCTGTCATTTCAGGGTAGCTCGCCAGGAGGTGGCTGGGCAGGGCAAAGCTTTGAATTTGTGATATCCGCTCTATGCCAAAGCCTGCTACTTGATAGAAGTCTTCATTTTTTCCTCAGAGAAAATTTACATGCAGAAAACGCAGGTCCCAGAGGGAACCCAGTCAACTCCTTTGCACTAGGCAAACAAAACTGAATGCTATTGGCCAGCAGAGGGTTTTATAGGCTCAGGTGAGGACGGCCCCCATGGGAGGGGCCAGCCTATCCCTGATGCTTTTGCATCTGTTTTGCCTAGTCACTCCTGATAGGACGACATAAAACCCACGTGTCAATTAAGAAGAGCTGCGTCTGTCAGTGAACATAAGAGAAATATAGTTTTTTTTGTCAGTTGTTTTTGTTTATAGCGCAAAAAATAAAAACTGCAGAGGTGATAAAATACCACCAAAAGAATGCTCTATTTGTGGGGAAAAAAAGGACATCAATTTTGTTTGAATACAGCATCACACGACCGCGCAATTGTCAGTTAAAGTAACGCAGTGCCGTATTGCAAAAAATGGCCTGGTCATGAAGGAGGTAAATTCTTCCGGAGCTGAAGTGGTTAAAAGGGTTCACTGGAATTTCTACAGTATGTTGCACTGCACTAATGTAATCAGGTGGACACTAAAAGCTGCCAGCATCAGGTACCCATGCCTATGTATAGCTGAACCTTTTCTATCCTCTTATTTCATAAAATTTTAGAAGCTAATTGAAGAAAGAAGGCGACACATTTAGAGGGAACCCTCATACTATCCTTGGTCCAGGTACTCCCTACACTATTAGCAGTACAGTATGGGATCTCTTATGATTTCATGGCACAGTGCAGCACAGACATTATGTAAGGCACCTGGCAGTAAAGAGATTGATACAGATATGTGAAGTGGATGCCTTTCTTCTTTTCGCTCCTTGGCAGCAGTTCTAGTGAACACACAGACAGGCTGAATGTAGCATAGCAACGTTTGCATTGGCCTGGGCCTGTGATGACAGCTAAAAGAACAGAAAAGAAAAGAAAAGAAAAGAAAGAGCTAAAAGCTCATATGTGCAATGTTGTTGGTTTCTCTGGATATGCAAAAAGAGTTAAAGTGGTTGTATACCTCAGACATGAAATATGACCAAAAAATATACCTCTATAGTGTGCACTTGTCTCAATCCAGAGCACTAAGTGTAATTTCTGTCCGCTGCTTTATTCCTCTGCTGTTGATAGAAATTCAATAGAAATCACTTCTGACAAGTTTTCCTGACACCAAGAGAAAAAAGGTGATGGGGAGGAATCTCCAGCACATTGACAGTCTCAACTTTGTTCCTGTGAGCTGTGTGAAGGAGGGTGTGTCCCTTTCCTCCAATCTGCTCCTAGAGCTCTCCTCACTGAGCTCTGCAGAGTGGAATTTCATCTCTCCACCCTCTTTTTTCTGAACTCCCAGATAAACTTATAAGTTAAGCAGATGTAAAGAAGAGAATACTTCAGATAAATAGGTACAACTTAACTAGGGGGATTTGTTTCATCTTTGTGTATATGTAAGGGTTTACCCATAACCACCTCCCACCCATGCTATAGCCGTAAGATGGGTGAGCGTCCATGTACGCCCTCCCGAGAACGGACGCGGCACGCTCTGTGATCAGTGAGTCAATGAGACCCCCGACCACGTGATCAGCTGTCAGCCAATGACAGCTGATCACATGATGTAAACAGAAGTTCGTTTAGCAGCTTCTGTCAGAGGGACATCGGTCCCGATCGCAGAGAGTCACTGCTGCTATGCAGTGCCCATCAGTGCCACCGTCCAGTGCCCACCAGTGCCACCTACCAGTGCATATAAGTTCTGCCTGTCAGTGCCCACCAGTGCCACCTACCAATGCCCACCAGTGCCACCTATCAGTGCCCATCAGTGCTGCCAATCAGTGCCCATCAGTGCTGCCAATCAGTGCCCATCAGTGCCTCATCATCAGTGCCACCAATCAGTGCTCCTTAACAGCGTCACCTACCAGTGTCACCTTTCAATGCCCTTCAGTGCCGCCTATCAGTGCCACCTCTCAGTGCCCACCAGTGCCACCTATCAGTGCCCACCAGTGCAGCCTGATCAGTGCCCACCAGTGCAGCCTGATCAGTGCCCATCAGTGCAGCCTGATCAGTGCACATTAGTGAAGGAGAAAAATTAACTGGTTTCAATTTTTTATAACAAACTATGAAACTGTATTTTTTTTTGTTTGTTTTTCAAAATTTTAGGTCTTTTTTCATTTTTTTTTTTAGCAAAAAAAAAAAAAAACCAGCAGTGTTTAAATACCACTAAAAGAAAGCTCTATTTGTGTGAAAGAAATGTAAAAAAAAATAATTTTGGTACAGTGTATCATGACTGTGCAATTGTCATTCAAAGTGCAACAGCACTGAAAATTGGCCTGGGCAGGAAGTGCCCAGTAAGTAAGTGGTTAATGCATTTTTCATGAGAAAAGATACTAGAACTAGAAAAGGAAAAGGTATGATTCGTCACTATGCACAGCAGATCTACATTTGAATTTCTACAGTGATTTAAAACCATGCACTGTGTTTCCATAAATTATGCAACCTATATTTTATTTGTATAGAACTACATTATGTATAATACATTAAACTTTAATTACAACTAAGGTACAGTTAATTAAAAGGTAATATGCAATTTGGCTAAAAGATCAGAACCACTTCCTCCAACGAGCCAATGATATCAACTTCAGCTTACAAACAATTAGAAGTCGTTAAATAAAAGTATAACTTCTTAGTCATTATGAATTGGTAAATCCACCCAAAGCACACATTTCTTGGCAGATTCTAGAGACTACAACCACTTGACCAAGATGTAATTACAGATCATGGTGCCCCACAACTAGATTTTAAGGGGGAACCCCATCAAACTTTCTCAGTAATGTCTGGCAGTGCCAACTGTAACAATACTATCACTGATATTAACAAAGTATGATTAACTAAAGGAAAGGCAGCAGGAGAGCTATCACTACACTGCTAGGAATCAATGCTGTGAATAACTTGCCAATGAAAGGCAGCAGTGCAGGAAATGAACATGTAACCTTATTTTTCCATTTAAATACTCTTCAGTAATTCACAAATCTCACATAGGCAAAAGTCATTCTTGCCTAGGTAAGAAGGAAGGAAGTGCTGCTTTGCAGCATTAAAATCTATTAGGGTAGATATAATCTACTTCCAAGTGGTTAGATCATTCCCCAATAATAAATGGTCTTAAATGCAATCTTTGTATGGCACAAAAAACAACTTATTTCTCCTTGCTGGAACTTCAGACATCTAGGGACCACTATATGCCACACAGATCACCATATGCTGTGACGACCAGAGAAGCTGCCCACAGTCAATAAGCCATAGTTGAAGATCGCATGCTTAAAGCAAATATCAATTGTCTGCCACTAAATATCTGGGCCTTAATAATGCCATGAGATTTAAAGCTTTCCTATAGCTTCTGCTTTGGGAAGGGATCAATGACAGTGATCTACACTGCTTGTTTGATACATTTGCATTCACCCTTTTTATCTTCGCTTCCATCTGGGGGGGGGGG
>BLSH010214066.1:1362166-1378027 GCA_018402905.1 Glandirana rugosa | reverse complement strand
TTCCATCTGCCCCCCCCCCCCCCCCCAGTCTCCTCCTCTGCCTTGGTATCTCCATGGCCCTCGCCCATACGGCCCGTCTATTTCATGGTAGGAGACTTTGATGTTTATTGTTTGTTATATTCCTGTATTCTGCAATGTCACTGCACCCTATATAGTTGGTCCAAATGCAATTAATCACTATTTAATTCTTCTTTTTAAAAAAAACTTTAGGGTTCCTCTGGCTGGTCATTCTGGGAATTTGGTGGTGGAGCCCATGTGCTTCCTCTGAGTCTGTACGGACGCGTATGGGTGTTCCTCCGGCATGTCTCCGGGATGGCGGTCCCCCCCTTTTTAATAGGTGGACCCCTACTTTGACTACCTTAGAGTCCTTGGACTGACTCACTCATTTCGGAGGATTGGGTGAATTGTTTTTGACCCCTCCCCTTTCCTACCGTTTATACTAACTGCAATGGTTATCCTTTTAAGCAGCCTTGGTGGGATGTCTGGCTGCTCCCCTATGGGCTGTATCTCATTTTTGTTCTCATTGGGGAGAGCAGTGGCATTCCACCCCCCCCAGGTTTTGCCTTGTCCGCTGGCCCTCTAAAGAGACAGACCTCCTGTTTCTTTTTTCCCCCCTGAGGCATTACGCTGCCTTGCCCCTGTCTTAGGAACCCCTCTGCTTGACACATACGTGACATCACCGCGCCCACCTTGATGTCCGCACATTCTCGGTAGACCTTTAAGTGTCCACGATCAGCCGGTAACGTTAGACACCGGCATGTGCTCCATAAATGGTGGCTGTGAGCAGAGCGCTGAGGAACTATGTCCCCATTAAGTGAAAATCTCTCTCTCTCTCTCTCTCTCCTTTTGTTTTCAAATCTGTTCAGAACATTTGTAAGCCTTGTTGCTCCTGACGAAGCATATCATAAAACATGTCGAACTAACAGGCACCATGACAAGTTCTTCTTTATCAATGAAAGTCTCTATATTTAGTAATGCTTGCAGTTGTTATCATGTGAGAAGAGAAATCATTAAACTCTTCTATGATTTTAATGTATTTAAATAAAGAATTTTCAAATTTTCTATTTATGAATTTGGTATGAATTATTGTGGCAACATAAAAATTTTAGTACAAATTTTCACTATACCAATTCTGGGATGAAGGTGTCTTTGGCTCATTGAAATAGTGCGCCATTTATGCATGCTTAAAGCAAAACTACACTGCATCTGAGCACCACAAACCCAATACACTATTTCATTAATTTTTATTATTCAAAGCAAACTCACGATTCGTGCAGCAGTTCCTGGTAACCATCTGCCCTTAGCTCAGGCATGCAGGGAGGAGGGTGTGTTTAGCTAAGAAAACTCCTCTTCCCCTCATTTACCTAGGCATGGAAACCAGGAAGTAACTCAGGAAATGTAAACAATATAGGTTTAAAGCAAGAAAATATGAGATATTTTCTTATCTATTTACTAATGCTAGCAGCATAAGGAATAAAATGGTCAATGGCGACAGAGATTGAAGTTCTGCTTTAACCATTTGCTGAACGCCTACCACATATTTACTGTGGCAGGTCGGCTCTATTGTGTGAAATCAAGTACCTGTATCTCATTTTGTGCAATAGCCACTTGGTGGCACACACTGTCAGAGGCGCGATCACATGCTGATTAGACACAGGGGATGCCAATCAGCGGGTCCGGCAGACCCGATGTCTGCAATCCCCCGCGATCGTTCCCCAGAGAGGCAGAATGGCGATCTTCCTACGTAAACAAGGAAGATCGTTGTTCTGACAGGGAAGAAGACTTCATCCAGTCAGAGCATTCCCCACACAGTTAGCAAGCACCAGCTAGGAGCACACTTAACCCTTGGATCACCCCTGATGTTAACCCCTTCCCTACCAGTGTCAGTAGTACAGTAACGGTGCATATTTTTAGCATTGATCACTGTAATAATGTCACTGGTTCCCAGAAAAGTGTCCAAAGTGTCAACTAGGTGTCCTTTTTGTCCACCGCAATGTTGCAGTCCTGCTAAAAATTGCTGGTCGCCTCCATTACTAGTAAAAAGAAAACAAAAATACTAGGTACCGATATCGAGCATTTGCACGAGTACTTGTACTCGTGCAAATGCTCCCGATGCCTGTTTCGATACTTCGTAGTAGTAGCACAGAGGAGGACACAGCGGGGAGGATACAGGAACACTCAGGGATGATCGGTGCGGCGGTGGGGGTAATTACAATCAGCGATCTCCCTTCCGCAGCATTCAGCTGCTTTATTGCAAGCCACACAGGGAGAGTGTCCCTGTATCCTCCCCTGTGCTACTCCGCCACCCCCTCCTCCTCTGGTTCCTGTGTACAACTCCGTGTTCTCCCCCCCCCCTTCCGGTCCTGACCTGTCCTCCTCCGCCCCCTCCAGTCCCAATCTGTCCTCCTCCGGTCCCCCCCCCTCCCCTCCGATCCCCTCTCTGCTCCTACGGTTTTCCCTTTGTCCTGGGATTGTCCAGGATGGAGAGCGGAGGAATAAGCCGGTAAATCTGTCATTTACCGGCTCCTTCCTTTTCTGAATGGACAGGTTTGATTAAAAAAAAAAAATTAAGTATAATTGTAAAAATAATTAAAAATAAAATAAAAAAACAATGGCATCGTCCACTCCCCCCCCCTAAAAAACCCAAAAAAAAAGAAAGCATTGTAAAAAAATATAAATTGTAAAAAATAATAAAAAAATGAATTGTAAAAAATAAAATTGTGAAAAAAAAAAATTAAAATTAAAAACTACTGACAGTCCACGCCTCATCAGCGCCTCCTATCAATGCCCATCAGTGCTGCATAATAGTATCACTGTAACATGACATTAAAAAAAAAGTGTCGGTATCGGCGAGTACTTAAAAAAAAAGTATCGGTACTTGTACTCGGTCTTAGAAAGGTGGTATCGGGACAACCCTAAAAAATACCAAAAATATGTAGCTGAATACATATTGGCCTAATGCCTCGTACACACAGGTCAACGATCGTATACAACAGGTCGTAAGAACGACCGTTTTATGCTAAATCGACCGTTAGTACGCGCGATTAGAAAAGCCTACGTACAACGGTCGTACAAAGGAAGTTGGATGAGCAGACTAGAAAACTTTGGTAGTACGACAAGCGGTCATACGACCGTTGTATCGTGTGTACAGAGAAGATGGTCCAACAAGTTGTATTGTGCAAAACACGCATGCTCAGAAGTCAGGAACGGCAGGATGTTAATTACATGCACCTGAACTTTCTCTTTATACGTTCATAACACGTCACTACATTGGGTGGAGCCTAACGACGTTCGCCTGCTTGTGACCAGGAAGCTGTACACAGTCCGCCATTACTGTGATTGGAATCGTTACCTTTACAAATGCGCTGTTTTCATCAACTAAATGTGAGTGTGCTGATTTTGTTTTTATACAATAAAACGGTGTTCTGGCAATCTACACTATTTGGGTCCCTTGTATCTTTCATGATCTCCGAGTGATATCCGGGCTTTTGCTGTGTCTGACATCTTGTATCGTGCTGGTGAATGATCCCGAGGGAGTTGAGGCTATTGCGGTGCTTCCTTATATTTACACAGCGGATACTGACCCTCTGTAATGGGGGGTCGGTGATATCTGGTAAGCGGTTAAGATTGTTGGTGACACTGGTGACGGTTCCCACGGTGGGGGTCTGGTGAATGATGTGATCTACTGAGGACTTTTATTATCCGGATTTATTCATTTTAGTGGACTATATGCGCTGCAGTTTGAATTTACACGTCACTACATTCGGCTTGGTCGTACGATCGTTTAGTGCATGTCAGTACGCAAGATACAACAGCCAACATACGATTTGGGCCGTTCGGTCGTACGACCGTTGCACCGTGTATGAGGCTTAAATTGATGAAGAAATTAGGATTTTTTAAAAAAAAATTTGGGTATGGTTTATAGCAGAAAGTAAAATATATCTTTTTTTTCCCCCAAAACTGTCGCTCTTTTTTTTTATAGCTGATCACCACCATTACTAGTAAAAAATATAAAAAAATAACATTTGTGCAAACCAATCAATATATGCTTATTGGGTTTTTTTTTTTTACCAAAAAATATGTAGCTGAATACATATTGGCCTAAATTGATGAAGAAATACGATTTTTTACATTTTTTATTGGATATGTTTTATAGCAGAAAGTAAAAAAAAATATTGTTTTTTATCAGTGTTTTTGTTTATAGCACAAAAAATAAAAACTGCAGAGGTGATCAAATACCACCAAAAGAAAGCTCTATTTGTGGGGGGGAAAAAGGACATCAATTTTATTTGGATACAGTGTTGCATGACTGCGCAATTGTCAGTTAAACTAAGACAGTGCTATAATGCAAAAATTGAACCTTCCGGGGCTGAAGAGGTTAATAATGAAGCATATACTTCTTCTTATCATTCCCCGCTAATGCAATTTTTGAAAGAAGAGCCAGCTTCGCCAAAACGTGCATTTCCTTAAAGGGATAGGTTAGTGGATTACTAATTGTAAATAACTCTCAGAGATTGTCACATTATTTCCATTAAGGTGGAGCCAATGGCCCAACAGTAATGTTTCTCCCAACTTCAGTCATGACAGCCCCCTAGGGAATGATATTGCTGGACCATGTGGCAGTGATCCTCTGAGTGGAGATGTACTCCTTATTTGATTCTTGGCTCTGTTACCAGGCAACTTCTAGTTTATGCCTATGATCCCTTGGCTGATATTCCTCAGTATATTTCTGCCTATATCTCCTTGTACATAGCACACACGTCTGTTCTTGCATGATTTCAATTGTCTGACTATACCAGCTGACTGTGGGTATTTTTGCTTTACCATTTATCTCGCTCCATTGCCCACCCAGGGAGACCTCCATGCAGGTGCTCATACACCTCAGCCAGTGAGGCCTGTTTTTGGTGCTATCCCCTTTGTGTGTTCTGATGAATCGGACCAGCGAAACGTGTTGACGCACAGGGTATGTGACATTGTTACCAATAAGTACATTTGGGTACATTGGGCCAGTTTGGCTGACTGTAAACTTTAGCCTGTGTGTAGCTGATTGTGTATATTTATGTGCTACATCTGTACTTTTTTATAAGGCTGCATTCACACCTGAGCGTATCATTTCCAGGCAGAAAGTCACGCGATTTTTGCCACAATTTTGTACAGGTCAAAAGGTCACCAATGTAAAAAGCAGAAAAATGCATGTAATCTGCCTAAAAAGAAGCTCCTGTACTTTTTTGAGCTTCCGGCGCTTTAGAGTGGAGATGTGAACCATCTCCATAGAGAATAATTTATTTTCCTCTCCAGCGTTTTGTAGCTTCAGGCTTCAAGCTACAAACCGCTCAGGTGTGAATGGGGCCTTAGAGTTGTACATGTTTACATTGTTTGTGTTTTTTGTCTTTTATTGTATTTTTTTTTTTTTTTTTTTGTACAATAAAATATGCTTTAGGTTATTGGTCCAATCTGCCTACAAAATCAGGGTTTTTTCCTCCCCTTAGTTTCTCTCAACTTCAGAAATATTCTAATAAGTTGCACACATAGTTCATAGAACTATTCTGTTTCTATTGCAAAAAAAAATGTAAGAAAGTTAAGAAATCCCCTTAACAGAATAAATAGCACTTCAAACGTAAAGTGGAAATTAAGGCAAACAGCTACAGTCACAATGGAAATGTGTAAGTATCAACTGTCTTACAGGCCAAAAACATGTAATCGTGTTCATCTAATTTTCTGGTCTTGACACTACGGTCAGACAACATTGCCTGGATCAGTATTTTGAAGTATAGTCCAAGCAATAGAGCTTAGTCCAGGACTATCCAGCCTGTGATTGGACATGAAAGAACAGAAACTCTTATCAGTCAGCTACCTGTGTTTTGTGCAATGTAGTAAAGCCTAGATGGAGATTTTGGAGAAAACCATGTGCAATGTCTGGTGGGACTGCAGTATTATTAGACCCTTTTGGACTGACATTTTTTTCTAATTTTCATAAGGTCACCTCATGGAATATCTAACAAGAAGTGGCCCTCATCTCTGTGTTGTTGAGGGTTTCATATTTTTTCTTTTAGCACTTTGGCTGGTTACCCCACATTACTGGAAGTCTAGCATACGGGTATCTATTGCTGAATAGGTTAAGGAGATGTGCCACCTAACAAGGATTGAAAGTCTAACAGCACAAATTAAGGACAGGTACAAGACTTCCTATCAGACCTGGTGCACATGGATCACGTTCACAAATTCAGATGATTTTAAGTCATATCTACAAATGGGTTCTAGTAGGATCTAAACATATTCTTCCCTGCTCTTGAAGAGAGGGAATCTAGGGGACCTATATCTACTGGGACACCCTTGTCTCCTCCTTTGTACACTCTGCTGCACTCTCAATACATCTAACTCTGCCATCTTTTTTTTTTCTTTGCTTTCCCTTTGCTGCTGCACTTCTTCCAAGCCCACCATGTCATATTGTCCCAATTGAAATTATGCCTGCATCACAGGTATGTGGAAACACGGCACCCTTCTGAAACTTCTAACTACTAAAGCAACAAGGCATCTAACCACCTTGAGGCCCAATCTCAGACCTAATTGCCCTTGGGTTCTCGGTTCGAATCCTGGCCAAGACACTATCTGTATATATGTGTGGGTTTCCCTCCAGGTACTTGGTTTTCTTCTCACGCTCCAAAGACATGCTGGTGGCTTAATGAATTGGTCTTAGTATGTGTGCATATGAGTGGATCATCCACCATAGGGAAACATGAGGCACATCCACTGGAGACTCCACTGTATATCTCCTTCGCTCCAAAATTGACAGCTTGGCAAAGGAAACAAATGACAGACTCCAATATTGTAATGGACATGTTATAAGTGGATTCATAGCTTTTCCCAGCAATAAATATAGCGGTGTTACACTATTGACATTCTGTGTGTATCAAGGGGGAGGGACTCACTGGTGACATTTCCAATCACAGATGAATTTAAGGACACTGTTTTACACATGGTTTTTAGAACAATTGATATCCTACATATAAGCGAGATTTATTTATTGTTCTGGGAAACCCCACTAAAAGAATGATAAAGATTTAAAATGAGGAACCCCCGCTGTAAAGCTTATGTAGTCTTCCCTGTAACTTCATCACAACAATATTATCTTTCTCACGATAAAATCATTTGTATTTGATAAAAATAATGAACATTTTAAGCACTCAACACTGAAGCTTCATTTAGATGTGTGGTTGGGGGGGCAAAAATGTGCAGTTGCGCCACGTTTTTCTCAATCACCAACCACCCCCTCTTAAGCTGCAATAAGCAGTGGAGAGGGGCGTTTAAAGGCCGCAGTCTTGATGCTTTGTGCCTGCAGCAAAGTTTTTCCTGACGTGTAGCGACCAGCGGGGTATTATGGGGTAACGCCGCAAACGCCCCACAACCATGCACAAAGCGTGCAGGTGAGGCGCATTTGTTAGTATAAATGGGGTTAAAACAGGCGGTGAAAAAGCATCACATCGCTTCCTCACCACCCGTCAGTAGCCTCTGTAATGTGATCCGATCAGGTTTCAGAGGAAAGGGAGATTTCAATGCACGTCTAAATCTACCCTTCTGAGATGATCACTAGGTCAAATTTACATTGACAAGTATATTTACTTTGATTTCATATCAGGTTTTAAAACTTTTCTTTCGCTCAGTCCTGGCTGAATCCTTAGCTGACTTCCACTATTGACTTTGGAGCTTTTATCTATCTGCATTTGTATAACATTTTGGATGCATAAGCAATCTATAAACAGATACTAGATCTCCACCCTCCAGCAGGTGAATGGAAGGTGTTCAAATGGCACAGTCACTAGCACGCTATTAACCAGATACCAGGATCTTTCAAAATATCCTGAAATCTATGGCCTCTGGCCAATTTTCACTAATTCCTCTTAATCTAAAAGGGTACAGCCTATGAAAGCAATGTTAGCTCATAGCAGAGTTTCCCCAGGGAACAAACAGCTTGTTATTTTAGTGCACTATGAGCTGATGCCAAGTCTTAGTGATGACACATTGTACCTGCTTTTTATTCAGTACAACTACTGGTCACATCCAGTATGGAGGACACAGGGCTGAGTAACATGATATACACTTTGCATAATGTCACAAATCTTGAAAATCATTCAACTAACCAAGTAATCAGAGAATAGTAATTCTTTTTTCTATTCTCACAAAGCTGTTAGGTGTGGGTGGAACAAACATTTAAAGCAGAAATCTAGTCAAATAAAACAATAATTTGCTACTAAAATCTAAAATAAAAAAGCAGCTTTAGCTGCAATGCTCACCTTCAGTCTGGAGCTGTCCATGCAGTACTTCTTTTCTATCACAAGTCTTCATTCTTCCAGGCCAGCAGCATCCTCTTTCAGCCCAGGCTGTTACAGACCTATCCCAGCTTTTTAATAGACAGTAAAATAAAACAGCATGGTGATCAGTTTATTTTTGTCACTCTGTTTTCGTCCCGTTAGCACGTTCTGTGTCAAGACATGCTCTATTGTACAGAGACTGCAAGAGGCTAATACCAAGTTAAACTCAACTACTTACACTGCTTGCCTTTAAAAGAATACACCTAATGATGTATTATTGAATACAAAGCTGTATTCATTTACAAAATGCAAACTAGTGAGGTTCTCTGATCACTTAAGTTTGCTTTGCATTATTTACTTCCCATGTAAGTGTAACATACATGGGAAACTGTGGTGCATTTGCATGAATAGGAAAACAAAGTTTACATGAAAGTAATATATAATGTAATGTAACAAACTTTTTTAGAACTCTGTTATTCTACAGCAGTGGTCTCCAAACTGTGGCCCTTTGCTTGCTTTTATCTGACCCCTGGAGCCACTAATACCAACAATGCAGCATAATTCCCCCCACTGACACCATTGTAGGGATTATGGTTGCCACCTCATCCCTTTAAACCCGGACACATATTAAATTACACAGGTTCTGTGGCTGATTAAGATGGTAATTAGACTCACTTAGTGCCTTTTCTGCATTAAAATAGCCTCGGAACCTGTGTAATTAATATGTGTTCGGGTTTAAAGGGATGAGGGGGCAACCCTAGAAGAGACACAATTCCCCCCCATGACGCCAATGGTCGGGCACTGTTCTTCCCCAATGACACCAACAATGGGGCCGCAATAATAAGGCACAATTCCTCTCACTGACACCAATGATGGGGCACAATTACTCCCACTGAAACAAACAATGGAGCATTATTTTTTTTCCCAATGGCGTTGGGACCTTTTCTACTCCCAATGGCCACAGTCTGGTCCCATACAGTCTGATGGGCAGTAAACTGGCCCTTTGTTTAGAAAGTTTAAAGACCCCTGTTCTATGGCTTTATAACAAAACAAGTAAAATACATTAAAAAATATACCTACCAATTATATTGTTTTCAGTCTTAGCAGAATGGCAAACTTGCACTAAGAGCTCTTTTACATTGGGCAGTCCGCCTGACCGACTCCACTTGCTCAGCGAGGATCAATCCGCTGATCCCCGCTGAGAAGGCAGATGACAGGTCTGTCTCCGCTGACCTGTCAGAGCCCGCTCTCCTCTATGGGGAAATTGGATGCAAACAGACCGCCTGTCCATTTTCATCCGATCTGCCAGACGGATGGAAAATAGGGTTTCCATCCATCTGGATTTCATGGACAGGATCAGATCGGATAGCAGCGGGTGACAGGGGACACTGCTGACTTCCCCTGCCCCATAGGGGTGAATGGAGGGTCCAATCAGGTCCGCCTGAAAAAACTGACAGGCGAACCTGATCAGAAAGCCTGTGTCAAAGGGCCCTAAGAGCACTAAAACACACTGGAACGCACATGTCTTTATTTAAAGTTAAGGAAAAAAAGAGGGGGAAATATGCACTGGACTGCACCAAAAACGCATCAAAATGTGCATGCAGAAAAGCATCTGGAATGCATCCGGACTGGGTTTCTATGGTGTGAACTGGCCCTAAATCAAACATATTGCCTAATGCACAGTAAAGCACTAGGCTAACCTTCAGGCCCCCTACCCAGTATCATATACTGATCTTTGCATCCCTCCCCCTTCGGTACTGGGAGCAAAGACCCTTTGTTGGGTCTTTTTTTTGCCTGTGTCCCTATTAAGGAGATTGTCCTTTACTTCCTGTTGTATTACTGTGACAAGACAAAGACAAGGCAGTTGATTTACTAAAACTGGAGTGCAGCTGTCCATATAAACCAATCAGCTTCCATTTTTTTTTTCTGTGAAAGCTTAGCTGAACAAACTGAAGTTAGACGATGATTGTCTACCATGCACAGCTGCTCCAGATTTTGCACGCCCCGGTTTTAGTAAATCAAGCCCAATGTTTCTACCAGGGACAGTGACAGAAATAAAATCACTTTCAATAATACATTAGGGAATGGTAGAATCATTATGGGGCCAATTTGGATCCAAGTCTAATTATAAAGTTTACGTTCCAATATTTAAATATAACCTGAAATAGAAAATGACCCCTGCAATTGCCAGCTTGTTTTTTAAACTAAAATCATCAGGAGCCCGGCTTCACAACCTGGAGAGTGAACTTTTTTTTTTTTTTTTTTTATTCATAAAAAAAAATAAAATGTTTGTACTTACTGTAAAAGCTATATCTACTTATTGGAGTCTATTAACCCATTTGCTGCCAGATCTGTTTTTGCTTATGTGTAAATGCACATTTTAGACCTGAGGATTAGTTCAAATCTCTAAACGTGGATTTTCTGAAAGTAGAGGCCCTGGAGAATAAAATTGTGGTAGATGCAATTTTTTATGTCACACAGAAACACAATATATTAGCCTTTTTTTTGTAAAATATAATAGATGAGGTTGCATCGAGAATATAGATACCACAAGTCAAACCTTAAAGGATAAGTTCACCTTTTCACAAAAAATAATAAATGCGGGTAAAAAAATGTGCATTTATTATTTTTTGCTGCAGGAGCCTGGAAAGCATTGCACCATTAGCAGATCACTGATGCCATGAAGGACTCCTGCAGACCTGTCAGTGTATCGGCTTCCTTGTACAAGGAAGCTGATACACTCTGACAGGAAGAATGGATGAACTACCACAGCACTCACAGCACCGTGGCAGTTCATGGAAAAACTTCAAGCTGACAGCTGCAAAGGCTGCTGGACTTTGTAGTTTTCCATTCAGAGAGTGGCGTGGCCAGACAGTTTGACAGCTAGCAGGAGGAGAAGATTCCCCGTTAGCTGTCACAGTGGGGGAAGGGAGGTGCAGAGGCTGGTGCATTCATAACATATTACACCCCAAATATGAGTCTAACATGTAACATGTTATGAAAGGTGAACTTGTCTGTGAAATGACAGCAAACTTTGGTACCCAAAATTGTCTATAGGCAATACTTTTAAAGTTTTTACAAGTCATCAGATTAAAATTAAACATGAATGGTGGCCCTAGAATTAATGATCTCACTCCAGTGTGCATCGTGATAGGTTTTTTTTTTTTTAACTTTTTGATAGTATCTAATAAATAGGTTATCTTTTGTGATCTGGCAATTACAAGTCAGTGTCTCCTCTTCACATAATTAGGGGGGCCATGATTGCACTGGAAGTTCCCAGTCCTAAGAGTAACTTTTCAGAGTCTGCCCTTCCATGGGAACATGGTTACTGGGCACACGAATAGCTGTGTGTATAGCAGTCATTTTGTTCACGTCACAAGTCTCCCATGCCATTTTGTCATAAGAAAGCATAGCACAGTGATCTTTTCCTCTCTCCCCCTCCCTCCTTCCTTCAGTTTATACAATAAACAAACTATTAACAGATGCCAAAACCTTCTTATTAGATCAGGATAGATATAGGCCTATTATTCAAATCCACACTTCAGTCTGGAAAACCCTAATAATTATGTCTGACTTGCCCGCTTGAGTGACTGGAGTTTTAACAGATATCTGCAGCTTTCCCCCTTATCGTAAATTCCGTAGCAATCCACATTCCTGATACACTGGTTAGCAGCCAAGAATCTGAAACTCCAGTATATGTCATAACTCATGGAATAATAATAGCACAGCCAGAATAAAGTCATATTCACCTTCATCAGTTATTGGGTAGCATTTTGAACCCAAACACCCATGTTAGGAGGTACCTGAGTGAATTAGGCCTTCACGCCTCTCCTATGAGAAATAGATACCCAAGATCTGTCATATCTATATCCATTTTGAAGCTAATGTAATTCTGGACAATAATATGCAGGGTTGCTGACTGTACCCTGCAGATATTCAGAGATATGATTACTTATACAGAACTGTATCTGGGACTTGGTCATAAAGGTGGTGACATCCCAGCAACCCCCCCTTAGACCAGATGATTGGTCATATGGTCTCTGCCAACACCCCCCTTGATTTGAAGAAAAGTGGATTGCATCCACATTGTGGTAGTTTTCATGTACCATCAAGCAACCTGTCAAGTTATGAAAGCCAATAGATCACCTTGCTCACTGACTGAAATAGGCAAGTTTTCTTCATTTTCACCCCTTATTCTTCTGTGCTTGTTGTCTCTTTGTTTGTTTATTTGTAATATATATTTTTTTGTACATATTTTATTTGCACAATTTTTTACCTTTTCATTATTAACCTATAATTTAAAAAGTGTTAAAACCCTCTCTAATGTGCTAACACAAACTAAAAGAATCCCTATCTCTTGAAGAGCACTACTGTATTAGAATTTTCATAATTATTATTGCTAAGCTTGTGGAATTTTCCTGCTTTTCGGTAAAGCGGGTGGTGGCAGTTTAACCAATTGCCGCCCTCCCACAGTCAAATGGGATGGTGTGGCTTTCATTCTGGGTGGACATCATATGCGCAGCGCGGCGATCGTGACCGTGCCGTGTCGCCAGCACATGGCCCGACCCCGATCTCTGCTGACACGGCTCATTAACCATGTAATCAGCTGTGTCCAATCACAGCCAGTCACATGTATAGAGGAGATTTGTAAGTTCTGTATATAATTGTGTTCTATTTTGTATGCATTGCACACTGCACCCACTGTGCACACTGCATTAATAATATTTTCATTACAGATTTGCATTCTTTTGAGTCCTGATTAGAATTAGCCTGCCTAACTTACGCCCTTTGTTACCATAAAAGCATAATTGTAATATTAATGATACCTACGTAATCATGTGTATAAAAACGTTCAATTGCGTCGTAATAAAACTGAACCGTTATTTGGAAAGATGCTGAGTGTATCTTTTGTGTCTGTTCCCTACTGCAGTAGCTATTATTAATTTGGAACCACTAATCAATATGAGGATAGGAGTTGCCTATCTATCTATAAAAGGATACAGAACACGTGTAAATACAGAAAGTGCTGGTAATCGGCTCTCATCACCTCACACTGACATAGTGTGTGGCAAGGAGAGCCGATCAGCGGCATCTCCTCGCAGGGTACAGCAAGAGAAGTAATCAGGGCACTGATCATCAGTGCCCTGATTACAATGAAACACCATCAGTGCCAGCAATCAGTGCCCACCAGTGACATCAATCAGTGCCCATTAGTGATGCCAGTCAGTGCTGCCCTTCAGTGCCTATCAGTGCTGCCCATCAATACTACCCATCAATGCCAGTGTCACCTATCAGTGCCCACCAGTGCCACCCATCAGTGCTCATCAATGCCATATATCAGTGCCCATAAGTGTGGCATATTAGTGCCTCCTCATCAGTGCCCATGAGTGCCACCTTATCAGTGTCCATCAGTGCAGCCTATCAGTGCCCATCAGTGCAGCCTCATTTAGTAAAAAGTAAAAAACCCAGCTGTGATTAAATACCTCCAAAAGAAAGCTTTGTGTGAAGAAAATGATAAAAAGTTCACATGGTTATAGTGTAGCATGACCGTGCAATAGTCATTCAAAGTGTGACAGCGCTGAAAGCTGAACAATGGCCTGGGCAGGGAGGTGGTGAAAGTGCCCAGTATGGAGGTGGTTAAATGGTTAATTGCTTGATTAACTTGTCCCAGTGACAATCACTTTCAGTCTGTTGGCACTTAGATTGTGATCCCACAAGCTGAAAAATGTTTGTGCAAGGCACGGCTGACAGTGTCATTGTTGCCTAAGTGAGGTTGGCCAGACTTTTGTCAACAGTTGGTGATTAGGGCAGTGGTCTGGCCCCGCGTGGCATCACAGTTACGACTGATGCTGAAGCCCATACCTCATCTAGAAATCTAGACTCCAAAGACCCAAAGCTGTTACACTTTTGTACCACCACCACTTTAGACCTTTAGAAATTATATCAGAACCATGAAAGATTAATAATACCTACAAATTTCTTATGCTGGCCTATAACAAAAATCTGAAACTGCTGCTCTTCTTGGAAGAATAGAGGAAGAGCGGCATTGGGTGCCTAACAGACAATTCAGAAGCAGAGCCACAATATTGGCTTATCCTGGAAAACATCTTAACAGCAAATGTTACACAAATAGAAAAGAACACTAAACTGTTCTATTTTTCATACTTTGTGTGGCTCTCTTAATTGCCTTACATGAATAAGGTTCACTGTTTGGAGGTGAATAGAGAACATTTTGTCTGCTTCTGTATGCACGGATGCGGCTTTTGAGTTTTGCTTGTTAGCACAATTCTTATTCTGTCTATTATTCCTTAAAACAGATTTAAAAAAAACCCCACTATGATTTGAATGTCATAGTCTGTGTTACAATAAAAAAAAACCCAGTATGTTTTATAACCTTGTGCTTAATATTATAGTTTGAGTACAAAGTCCATGTCCTGGCACAAGGTGTGTCAAGTTTATATAGACAGCTGCTAAATGGTGAAAGCTTATGCACAGCAGAAACCTAACAAAAGTTTTTCTTTACCACTTGCATTTCCTTTTGGGGGCATTCATTATTCTTAGAAACATTGTTTTGAAATATTTTATACATTTTGAAACACGTGCATACAGAAAATACTGGAGCCCATACACGTCAGAAAAGGGAAAAACCTGTTTAAACCATTATTATTATTATTCCTTACCCTTACTCTTGGACCTCTCTGCTGCCTTTGATACAGTTGATCACCCCCCCCCCCCCCTCAAAAAACTCAGTTTTCTTGGTCTCCATGGCTGTGCTCTCCGTTGGTTCGAATCTTACCTATCTCACCACACCTTCAGGGGGTGATTTACTAAAGCTTTAAAGTGCAAAATTTGGTGCAGCTCCACAATGAAACCAATCAGCTTCAAGGTTTTATTGTCAAAGCTTGATTGAACAAGCTGAGGTTAGAAGCTGATTGGCTAGCATGCACAGCTGCACCAGTTTTTGCACTCTCCAGCTTTAGTAAATCAACCCCCCAGTGTCACTTACAACTCCACTTCCCCAAGGTTCTGTCCTTGGACCCCCTACTATTCTCAATCTACACATACTCCCTGGGTCAGCTGGTAATGTCCCATGGCTTCCGCTATCATTTATATACCGATGACACCCAAATCTATCTCTCTACCCCTCAGCTCACCCCATCAGTCTCCTCACAGATCACTGCTTTCAATTTGTAAATGGATAGAAAACTGGCTAAAAGACCGAATTTGGAACCTCATGTGGTGACTATTGGAATCTGGTAAGTCTTATTCTTAGTAATTGGTGATGAGAGACTTAAGCCAGAAAATCGGTCAAAAGATAGGTAAATGTTTAACTTTCGTCACTAGACACTCCTCTGACTACCCCACTCGACTCCCCATCTCTCTATCTAAACCCACAGTAGCCATATATTTACTATCGCCTTCGGTACCCTGTAATGGTCGACTGGGTCCCTCATACACATCTAACTCTTATCATCCCCCAGGTTCCTGTCTTGGAACCCCTTCACCTCAACATTCACTGTGACCCCCCAACTAAATGATTTCGACCTCTCAC
>BLSH010214066.1:1343682-1361562 GCA_018402905.1 Glandirana rugosa | reverse complement strand
AAGTTGATCCAGGGTGAATCCGATTGCCTCTCGGGGAATCAGGAAGGAATTTTTTCCCCCGTTATAGCAAATTGGATCCATGCTTTGCTGGGGTTTTTTGCCTTCCTCTGGATCAACTGTGGGTGAAGGATTGTATATGGGATTATTTGGTTGTATGTGTGTGTATGTATGTATGTGTGTGTATGGGTATATATATATATGTGTATATACATTTTTTTTTTTTTTGGTTGAACTGGATGGACACTGAGTGCCTTTTTTCAACCTGACTAACTATGCTTTACTAACAGACATATTAGCCTGAATGTCACAGCACTTCCTCAAACTGAATCTATCTAAAACTGAGCTCATGATATTTCCTCCCCCATGTAGCCCTTCCCCTGACTTCTCTGTTAAGATCAATGGCACAACTATTTGTGCGCCCCCACATGCCAGGGTGCTAGGGGTAACCCTAGACTCTGAACTGTCCTTTCAGGACCACATCCAATCCCTGTCCAAATCTTGCCGCCTTAGCCTCTGCAACACCTCTAGAATATGCCCCTTTTTAAACAATGACACCACCAAGCTTCTAATTCACTCCCTGGTTATCTCTTGCCTCAACTACTGCAATTCCCTCCCCATTGGATTACCTTTACATACATTATCCCCCCTTCAGTCCATAATGAATGCTGCTGCAAGACTTATCCACCTTACCAACCGCTCAGTGTCCTCCACCCCTCTCTGCCAATCTCTTCCCTGGCTTCCACTCACCCAACAAATAAAATTCAAAGTACTCACAATCATTTATAAAGCCATCCATCATATTGCTTCCGGATCCGGCGCCTCATGGAGTAGCTGCCTCCACAGCTAGCTCCCGCACGGACCTCCAATCCAGCTTATAAAACCCGGGCAGGGCGGCATTGTACCCAGCAGCCAGCTCTAGCAGCCCCCCCAGGCGCTCCATGGACCGCTACTTGGAAAATTCGGCCCCGCGGATGCATCCGCCGGCTCGGCCGGAAATCGAGCCCCCGGCTTCGGCCTACTCAGCAGCGGCTCAGGCTCCCACAGGCGTGGCCTGCCCTCCCACCACGAGCGGACCTCAGATCAGTCCTCACCCTGCCAGCAACACCACACAAGGTGACTTGCAGATGGAGATTAGCACCCCCACACAACATGCCCCCCACAACATGGTTGACAGTGACACTGAACGCATTGCACGCGCGGTAGCGGCCCTCCTGGTCCCAACTATTGAGACTTCAGTTCAAAAGGCCATCCAAGACAGCCTAGCCCACATCCACAGGGAACTTAAGGAACATGCCAGACGGCTCAATGAAGCCGAACACTGTATATCGAGTGTTGAAGATGAAATCTATCAAATGCAAGGGTCTGAACAATCCTAAGAAAAGACCAACCAATTTTTACTACAAAAGCTCGAAGATCTTGAGAACCGAACGAGACAGAACAACCTGTGATTCGTGGGTATCCCGGAGTCGCTTCAATCCCAAAACCTCTCTGATTTCTGCTCCAAACGGATTTCCGAGGCCCTGGGTCTCCCAGCCCCCGTAATTGTCGAACGGGCCCACCGTTTGGGCCCTACCAACGCTGAAAGGCCCACACCGTGACCCATCATAGCAAGGTACTTCAATTACGCGGACAAATCGCTAATCTTGCAAAAGTTCCGTCAGACAAGTTCCATGCAAATCGATGGTCTCAAAATCCTTGTCTTTGCTGACTGCTCCATTGAGGTATCCAAGAAGAGGAAAGCCTTTCAGAACGTTTGATCGCAACTATTCCAAAGACGCATCAAATTTACTTTGGCCTTACCAGCAGTTCTCTGCCTTAGGGCCCCCAATGATGATCAACTCGCCTTTCATGATCCCTCGGAAGCAGACCTTTTTCTCAGTTCGCTCTGTCCTCTGTCCAACCCGGACAAGACCCCTGTCCCACCGTCTGCTACAAGACCCTAAATTCACCAATTCCTCTGGTTCAAATCACCGCTAACTGCAACCTCCCGGTCTAACCTCTGGCTGAATATGCCTACTTGGCCAGGACACTTCCATAACCAGTCCAATATGCTCTCACGAGCAGTACATTAACCGCAACCAGATTTCAAACCCTTCTCAGTTTGGTATTGTAAGTGCTAATTCTTTGGTATGTTGCTATATATTATTTGTGCTACCCTCCGCATGATGTTACTGCGGGTGCTGTCTCCACCCCCCTCCCCGTCGGCTCCACCCAGTAACCTGGGGACAAAATATCATACCCTTTTTCATAGCCGCCCAGTCCTACAGGTGTGAATCTACATTATGGAGGTTCCACAGGGGAGACTTCACAAGCAGTTACCCATGCAAAAAAAAGAGAAGTTATTTGTTATGGTTTTAAGTTCCTTTCTTATCATTTCCTTTCCACCCTCCCCTCCACCTCTACCACTACCACTAGCTCCTCACTCAAATGGCCTCTTTAACCTCCATCCCGGGCACATCACTGCACCAGGCCCAACACCACAAACCTCCCTTGTGCCCAGCAAGGGATTTAATGCTCATAACCAGCCCTTAATGCCTCTAACTCCTGACCTCCCCCATGAAAATTTTGACATGGAACATCAAAGGACTCCGGTCCCCCCATAAAAGGCTGAAAATCCTTCGCCACCTCAAACGGATCAAAGCTGAAGTCGCCGTCTTACAGGAAGACCCCACTGATCCCGGTTCATACAGACCCATATCCCTACTCAACATT
Organism: Glandirana rugosa; assembly: GCA_018402905.1. NCBI lineage: Eukaryota > Metazoa > Chordata > Amphibia > Anura > Ranidae > Glandirana > Glandirana rugosa. The sequence goes on along the minus strand of BLSH010214066.1, from coordinate 1,358,850 downwards.
GACGCTAAAATTCTGTCAAAAATCGTAGCAAAAAGGCTAGCCTTGATCACCTCCCACATTATTGACCCGGCCCAATCAGATTTTGTCAAGGGTAGAACAGTCACCCTGAATATCAGGAAGGTTCTAGCAGTCCTGGAGAGTGCCAGACTTGACCCAAGGGGGGACCGTGCCATCATCACTCTGGATGCCGAGAAAGCCTTTGACAATGTCAACTTCGATTGACTTCATTTAGTTCTGACGAGGATGGGTTTCGAGGGCCCTTTCATTCACCTAATTAAGTCAATGTACCAAGCCCCGGTGGCCGGTCTCCTCACAACTGAGTTTAGACTCTTCAAGGGAACCAGGCAGGGCTGCCCCTTATCCCCCCTCCTGTTTAATATTGCCCTAGAACCACTCTCTAGATTCATTAACTATAAGGCCCCCTTCCATGGGATAAAAATTGGTGAAACCACCTTATACTCCTCACTCTTCGCCGACGATATCCTTATATTCACCTCCAACCCCACCTCCGATTTAGCCACAATTAAATCCACCTTTGAAAATTTCAGACTCTGTTCTGGCCTCCGAATTAACTACCGCAAGAGTGAAATTCTGTCACTAGGACCCTCCAGCAATCCCCCCTGGCTCGCCGCCTCCCCATTCATATTAGCCCACGCTCATATCACCTACCTGGGTATAAAAATTGGCAAACACCCCGCCTCTCTATATCACTTAAACTATCCTCCTCTCATTACCAAAATCATTCAGGAACTGAATAACTGGATGGATCTGTAGCTCTCGCTCATGGGGAGATGCCACCTGATTAAAATGGTCAGTTTTGACCGCCTTCTCTATCCCCTGCAAACTATCCCACTCTTACTTAAACAAAGACATTCAACTGCTTAATAAAGCCATGTCTGCTTTCATTTGGAAAAATAAGAGACCGCGGATAGCATTACAAAGGCTCTATCTCCCCGAGGGGAGCGCCAACCTCCCAAATGTAAGGATTTACAATATTGCTTGCCTCCTAAGGTTCAGTATGGACTGGATCACGCAGTAAGCCTGCTATTCAAATTACAACCTGGAAAGGGAAATGGTACACCCACTTTCGTTAACTGCTTCACTCCACAGCAAATGGAGGGAATATCGGAAACTGTTTAAGCTCTCACCCTTTATGTCTATTTACCTTCCTATAAGGGGCAACCCCAATTCTCCAGGAGGATTGGAACACAAAGTTTTCCTCCTATGGGAACAGTGTGGTCTGACAAACTTTTCTCCCTATGCCAGGACACAACCGGTCTCCCCCGAGACTTTCCTTCAGTTGTGAACGAGTGCTCAATATCCAGATCACACATCTTCTTTTACTGGCAATGCCTCAGTTTCATTAAGGCCTCATGCCCGAACAGCAATATGAGGTTCAAGTTGAGCGAGTTGGATGCCCTGATTAGCAAAAAATCCTACAACATATCTGACATCTATAAACCCCTCCTGGCCAAAGCCAGCCTACCCTCCGCCAAATCAGGTGTCTCTAAATGGAATAAAGACTTCAAGGATGCAAATTTGGTAGACAGGATCATGGATGGATATAAGCACACTCCCAAGCTAACTTACAATGAAAACTGGAGGGAGACCCAGCTTAAAATCATACACTGAGCCCATGTCCCCTTCCTCCAGGACAAGTCAAACCAGCAGTCTTCCTCCTGCCCACACTGTGGGCACCAAAGACCCTCCCTAGCTCATCGTTTTTGGACCTGCTCTTTTATCTCAATTTTCTGGGATCAAGTCATTGCTTACATCAAACACGTCAACCTCCTTCTTCTCCCGAAGGACCCACTGCTATTGATCTTTGGGCACTGGGACAAAGAACTAATCCAATGGTCCCCCTCTATCAACCCCCAAGCCAGGGAGTGGTCCCTGACTTGTCTCCTGGTCGCGAGACGAGCCATACTGAAAAACTGGACATCTCACGCCAGCCCATCGATTCTCCAAGTGGAAAAGAAACTTATAGCTCTCCTTTACAAGCACAAGTTCAACACTAACTTTGATCACCTTCGAGCAGCAAAAACCTTTTATCGCAGATGGAAACCCTTTCTGTCAGCTATCCTCCCTTCGGAGGATTTTAAGAGTCTGGGGGAATCTTCCTTCTTTTACTTTGGCGGCCACAAACACCCTTCTCTACAAGATGACATAGTCTAACCACCTGCTAACTGGGACCGCAGCAACTCTACTGACTCCAATCTTAGCTTCCACCGCCCAGCCTTCTCCTGACCCAGCTACACACTTTGGCCAGCAGCCCTTGTCTCAGGACTCAGTCTTCATGGACAACAGCAAAACATCTTTCATTTATCCTAGTGGTAGGACCCCCCTTCCCACCCAGTGTTCGGACTAGAATATCTATGACCCACCCTTTCGTCCTTACAACCTTTGCTTCATTCCTGCGCTTATTGCATTCACAATTACGGTGCGCGATTATATATACCTCTCACTCTGTGTTATCCTCCCGTTTATATTTCACATGCCATGTAAAAAATTTCATGTTCAAGCAAGCTGATTCTCACCTTACTCTGCTCTGTCTGTATCTTGTTATATTTCTCAATAAAATCTATTAAAAAAAAAAAAAGCCATCCATAACTCTACCCCCAGCTACATCTCTAAGTCTCAAAATATCAACCAAGATGATCCCTGAAAACCTCTCTCTTTAAAGATGCCTATCCTGCTTCTAACTAATACACTGTTTTACTTTCTACATCAGCTCATAGCTATTACTGTTTGTATCAATTGACCCTTCCTCTTAGATTGTAAACTCTAACGAGCAGTGGCCTTTGATTCCTCTTGTACCAAATTGTGATATAAATGTACTGTCTGCCTTCATTTTGTAAAGCTCTGCACAAACTGTTGGCTCTATATAAATCCTGTACAACAGGGATATGTAATTATCGGACCTCCAGATGTTGCAGAACTACAAATCCCATGAGGCATAGCAAGACTCTGACTGCCACAAGCATGACACCCAGAGGCAAAGCATGATGGGACTTGTAGTTTTGCAACAGCTGGAGGTCCACTAATTGCTTATTCCTGCTGTATAATAATAATAATAATAATAACCCATTTTTTTTTTCTTTCCAGGTCACTGCCCTTTTCGAAATTTGCCATATTGTGAAAATACGTCATTTTCCCTCTTTTGTTTTGCTGAAAAATAAAAGTGCATTTGTACATGATAGTGCCCAAGTTATTAGTACCCTCTGTCTAACAAGAATCAAACAATTCCAAATGGTAGTGCATCTACTAAAAAAAAAAAAAAAATACCAACCTTGTTAAAATGTCAGGTTTCTGTGATGTAAAAAATAAGACAAAGATGAATAATTTCAGAAATTTTTCCACCTTTAATGTTACCTATAAACTGTACAACTCCGTTGAACAACAAACTGAAATCTTTTAGGGGGAGGGAAGTGAAAATAAAAAAAAAAATTAAATAATATGGTTGCATAAGTGTGCTCACCCTTAAACTTAGTCAAAGCACCTTTTGATTTTATTACAGCACTTGGGCCCCTTTCACACAGCCTTTCCATTTAGGTCCGTCTGTCCATTTTTCAAGCACTTCTATGGAGCGACAGATGTCAGCGGTGACATGATCGCTGACACCCGCCACTCTCCGATCCGCTCCTGTACCGTAAAGCCCCACAGATGGAAACCTTATTTTTCCATACATCTGGGGATCGGATGAAAGACAGTCAGACGGTCCATTTTCACCCGATTTCCCATTGAGAAGAGCAGGGCTCTGACAGATCTGTCTCCGCACAGTGAGCGAAGACAGATCTGTCATCCGCCGGCTCAGCGGGGATCAACAGATCGATCCCCGCTGAGCAAAGCAGAGCCCCGCACACGGACACGTCCGATGAAACCACCCTAAATCTTTTTGGGTATGAGTCTGTCAGCATGGCACATCTGGACTTGGCAATATCTGCCCACTCTTCTTTGCATAAAACACTCCAAATCTGTCAGATTGTGTGGGCATCTCCTGTGCACAGCCCTCTTCAGATCACCCCACAGATGTTCAATCCGATTCAGGCCTGGGCTCTGGCAGGGCCATTCCAAAAACTTTAATCTTCTTCTGGTGAAGCCATTCCTTTGTCGATTTGGATGTATGCTTTGGGTCATGGTCATGCTGAAAAATGAAGTTCCTCTTCATGTTCAGCCTTCTAGCAGAAGCCTGAAGGTTTTGTGCTAATATTGACTGGTATTTGGAACTGTTCATAATTCCATCTACCTTGACTAAGGCCCCTGTTCCAACTGAAGAAAAACAGCCCCAAAGCATGATGCTGCCACCACCATGCTTCACTGTTGGTATGGTGTTCTATTGGGTGATGTGCAGTGTTGTTTTTGCGCAAACATATCTTTTGGAATTATGGCCAAAAAGTTTAACCTTGGTTTCATCAGACCAGAACACATTTTCCCACATGCATTTGGGAGACTTCAGATGTGCTTTTGCAAAATTTATCCGGCCTTTGATGTTTTTCTTCGTAAGAAAAGGCTTCCGTCTTGCCACTCTACCCCATAGCCCAGACATATGAAGAATACGGGAGATTGTTGTCACATGTACCACACAGCCAGTACTTGCCAGATATTCCTGTATCTCTTTAATGTTGCTATAGGCCTCTTGGCAGCCTCACTGACTAGTTGTCTTCTTTTTTTTTATCAATTTCGGAGGGACGTCCAGTTCTTGGTAATATCACTGTTGTGCCATATTTTCTCCACTTGATGATGACTGTTTTCACTGTGTTCCATGGTATATATAACACCTTGGCAATTCTTTTGTACCCTTCTCCTGACTGACACCTTTTAACAATGAGATGCCTCTGATACTTTGGAAGCTCTCTGCAGACCATGGCTTTTGCTGTAGGATGCAACTAAGAAAATGTCAGGAAAGACCTACTAAAACAGCTGATGATGGCAGGAGTGTACTGACTGCTATTTAACATGATTTTGAATATGATTCCTTAATTCTGAACACAGCTACATCCCCAGTTATAAGCGGGTGTGCACACTTATGCAACCACATTATTTTATTTTTTTTGTTATTTTTACTTCCCCTCCCCCTAAAATATTTTAGTTTGTTTTCAATTGAGTTGTATGGTTTATAGGTCAACATTAAAGGTGGAAAAAGTTCTGAAATTATTTATCTTTGTCTCATTTTTTACATAACAGAACCCTGACATTTTAACAGGGGTGTGTAGACGTTTTATATCCACTGTATATCATTCCAAATCTCTAATCATACTAACAGAATGTTTTTATTGCGTGGCCTGTCTGGGGATGAGGTTGTATATCCACTTGGCGACTGGCCCATTGTAGCTTTACTGCTACAGGGTGGCCATTCTGTGCAGAATCACATATATATTTGTGATTCTGCTCTTCCGGGTAGGGGGCACGCTGCTTCTGCTGTGATTAGTCAAAGCAGAAGCCGATCAGCAGGTGCTGGCCAACGGATGACCGCCGGTACCCACTAATTGGCAGAAGACAGACTGGACAGAGCTCTGTATATGTAATCAATACAGAGCTCTGTCTTGTCAGAGGGGATGTGCTGGACTTTGTTTCTCTTGAATAAAACCCAGCACATCCCTTAGTGAAAGCAGCACACAAAAACACTGGTTAGGCACACATTTAACCCTTTGAGCACACTAGATGTTTAACCCCTACCCAGCCAGTGTCATTAGTACAGTGACAGTGTATATTTTTAGCACTGATCACTGTATTATTGTCACTGGTTCCCATAAAGCGTTGTAAGTATCAGTTAGTGTCAGATTGTGCAACCTGGTATAAGTTGCTTATCACCACCAATGCTAGTATAAAAAAAAAATGTAGCTTTATGCATTAAAAATTCCAGTATATATCCCATAGTTGACGCTATAACTTTTGCGCAAACCAATCAATATACGCTGTTGGGATTTTTTAACCAAAAATACTTAGCAGGATATATATTGGCTTGAATTTATTATTTTTTTTTCAATTTTTTATTGGATATGTTTTATAGCAGAACGTAAAAAAATATTGTTTTTTTTCAAAATTGTTGGTCCTTTTTTGTTTATAGTGCAAAAAATAAAAAAAGGCAGAGTGATACCACCAAAAGGAAGCTCTATTTGTGGGAATAAAATGACATAAATTTCACATGACTTACGTACATCGTTGCATGGCCGCGCAATTGTCAGTTAAAGTAACACAGTGCTGTATCGCAAAAAAACGGCATGGTCAAAAAGGGGGTAAATCTTTCAGAGGTCAAGTGGATATAGAAACTAGAGTACTGAGGAAAACCCGCACCATCCCTAGGCAGGGTGCAATGTGGAAATACACTATTAGAATGATCAGAGGTATAAAATTATGTTACCACTGATGTTACAGAGCGAAGGTGGTAGTGGTGGTAACTGGGGGGGGGGGGGGGGTGGGGGTAATGCTTTTCCTTTTCTTTTTCTTGCTTTTTTTTTTAAAAAGATGTACCAACACTTTAGAAGTAGCAAAATGGGCATTTTCTGATAACAAATGTCAACAATTTATTTGAATGCATTTAATTATTGCTGCAATCCCTTTCAGGCCAAAGTAGTGTGTAAAACTGTGCAGACATTAAAGTGATTGTAAAGTCTCATTTTTTTAAAAAAATAAATAAGAAATAACAAACATGTTATACTTACCTCCTCTGTGCAGTTGGTTTTGCAAGGAGCAGCCCCGGTTCTACTCTTCTCGGGTCCCTCTTTGCTGCTCCTGGCCCCTCCCTCCTATTGAGAGCCCACACAGCCAGAAGTTTTCTATGGAGGCACCCAAGCCGAGTCAGAGCTCCATGTATCCATTCAGACACGGGGCCCCGTCCCCTCTCTCCCCTGCTTGGCTGACTTTGATTGACAGCCGTGGGAGCCAGTGGTGCCGCCTCTGTGTCTCAGCCAATCAGGAGGAGTGTCACGGACAGCTTAGACATTTGTGGACATCGCTGGAGAGAGATGGGGCTTAGGTAAGAACTTAGGGGGGTGCTGTTACACACAGAAGGTTTATTATCTCAATGCATAGAATGCATTAAGATAAAAAAAAAACCTTCTGCCTTTAAAACTCTGTGAAGCATTGCAAACACTTCCCAAATGCTTTACAAATGTAGGTTTATGCAGGAGTACACATTCATGTTTGAGGATGGTGATTGGCATGTCCTGGAAGCTTTGATTTGGACATGGTAGGCAACAATCTGTAGTTATTAAAGCCTATGGATGCACTGTGGGCTTCCTAGATGCTGCTCAGCTCATGGAAGGAATATGAGGCATCCAAGCAGCTTTTAATATTGACTTTCTATAACTGGAGACAATGGTTACAGTAGACCTAGTCAGATATACTTTTTCATGTTTAGTGCACCATGTCTACCACTTACATGTATTATTTACCTCTCCTAAGGTTCACAGCAATCTTCCTGATACTACTTTGATTTGCTTTAGTTCTCCAGAAGGAAAGGGTCATACTTTGTTTACGCATCATCCAACTCCTGGACTGAGATGCTGGCGCCAAAAATGATCAGATCAGCCTCTGCTGTACTATCTCCCCTTGTGACTTGCTACAAAGTTACAATGTTAGACCACTGGGGAAAAAGGGACTGAGGAAATGTTTCCTCCTACCTGTAGCAAACTGATGACATAATTTTACATGTTACAGATTGCACCTCTCAGCCTAAGCAAAGTGACTTGCCTGGAGCTCAGGGATTGCTTTTTAATCAGAAAAAGGTAGAGTTTTTTAATGGTTATACCATTTTATGCTTTTCCTGTATATTGTGACATGTATTTATTTTTGCAAATTTGTAGTTACTAAAAGGTCCATTATAACAAAGCTAGCTGCTGAAAGGCATCAGAAAAGCTTGTCAATCACCTACTGATCACATTACATACACATATGCTAATAATTGATAATTACAGGGGTAAACCCTGATACCAAACGGCCATGTGACCTAGCCCTAAGCTTTTTTTAATTTGTACAACTTATGATATATAGGCATGTCAATGTGAATTTTTAATTTATTCCATTCTATGGAGAAATCAACAGGAGATGATGTAATGTGCAAAGATGGGTGGGAACACCAAAACTCCCACAATTTTTTTTATTTTTCATTTTAGACAGATAGATAAAGGAATACAAAATTGTACAGAAAAAAATAAAATACACAATCTGACCAGGTTGGAGGTTGTAGTATGAAATGCATGACAGGAGCTGTGCTTCAGATGACCATACAATTACATTAAGTAATTGGATACACAAAAGACACTTAAAAAAGAAGTACTGCCCAAAATATATGGCTATACTTCGCCTATGGATCACAGGAGTGCAGTTCGTTCTGTGATCCATTTTCAGCCTACAGAGGGCTAAAGCCCGCTGTCAGTTGATGTCACAAAGCCGGTTCAGGATCTGAAAAGATCCCGACCATATTGTTGGTATTCACCCAGAAGTCTGGACCGGCACCTGGCTAAGCACTGGAGGGGAGAGCAAAGAAGAGGTGACTGACAGTCCTAGCTCTCTGCTCAGAGTGGAGTGGACCACTGATCGATCAGCTGTGTTTTCTCGCTCAGTTCTCACTACAGAGACAGTGGGGAACAGATGCAGCATCGGATGGATGCTGCATCCATCTAGGGGAGTATTAATTTTTTTTTTTTTTTTAATCCTGAACTTTTATTTTTCAAATATTTTATTTAAACCAGGAAAAGGCAGATACAAAGCATTACAACCTGAACTTTATTTAAGCAGGCCATATATTATGCAATTTTCTTTCCTTCCACCACTCCCACAGCCCTACTGTGTTCTGCCGGCGGGGAGCCTTCCTTGCTGGCAGAACCCAATTAATGTTACCGGCTGTAGCAGGTGGCACTAATTGTTCCAGAAAAAACAGACAAGCTAGTGGTACACAAGTTGATTGATGGATCAATTTGTGTACAACCAGTGCCCATACATGGATCAAAATGTGGCCGTTCGCTTCTGAACCAGCTGAATTTTGATTCATGTATGGCAGGGTTTAGAGATAATGAATAAACAGAGCATTGTAAAAAAATGGAGCACACCAGGCATTTAAGTATGTCAGATACACTAGGCTTGTAGGAACAATGGGTAAACCATGCAGTAGACATGTAGAGTAAACCAAACAATAAGATATGATGTGTGCACCAGTCATGTAGAAATGCTAGGTAAGCCATAGATTTAGCCAAGATGAGTAAACAATATATTAATATATGATGGGTAGATGGTATATACATATATGGTGAATAAATCAGGTGTTTAGATGCACTTCGTAACCAGGCATTTTGATATAACGGATATACTGTACTAGGCATGTAGAAGAAGAAAGGAGAGAGGAATAGCACAAAAAGAAAGATCACAAGAGTTGCAAGATTCTGGGCTCATGACCAGGCACCCATGTCTCTATGTATACAATTATGTAAATGAAACAAGCTCACCATAAAATGAATTGTTCAATGCTCACAATACACAGCAATGCCAATTTCCTCTGAAGAAATGCAGTCATACATTTCTGTTGCAACAGCTGGAGCTCTGCCTAAAAGACAAACACAAGTGATAAGACGATACAGAATTATCTGCGCAATTTCCAAAAAAAAAATGCGTACCCTTATACAAACATCAAGTAAAAACATTTGTAGATAACAGTGTAACTCCTTTTCAGTTCCTGGTGAGAGTTTACAGAAAATATGTTGATTTCCGTCATACATGCATTTATATATTTCACATTAAGGCCTCATACCCATGGGCGTTATTAACGCCACGTTTTTGAGCTGTTTTTACAGCTTAAGAATGCCATACCATGTTATTCTATGGCCTCATATACACGTTGACGTTTTTGAGCTGTAGATGGCGTTCGGAAGCTGCAGCATTAGACCGTTTTTGATGCTGAGCTGGCAAAACGCTCAAAAACATGGCTTAATGTTGTATACACAGCGCTAAGCCTCATCCAGCGTTTTTCTGCCTCCCCTATGGGAGCCCATTGATTTGAATAGAAGTCGCACCAGAAGTCGGATCATGATGATCCGACTTGCTGCGCATCTTGTGTGCAGGGTGTCTTGAAGGAGTCCCCCCCAAAATCCATACCAAACCCTTATCCGAGCACGCAGCCTGGCAGGCCAGGAAAGGGGGTGGGTACGAGTGAGCGCTCCACCCCCCCCGGACCGTACCAGGCCGCATGCCCTCACCCCAAAGCACCTTGTCCCCATGTTAATGAAGATAAGAGCATCTTCCCGACAACCCTGGCCGTTGGTTGTCGGGGTCTGCGGGCGGAGGATCATAGGAATCTGAAAGCCCCCTTTAACAAGAAGGCACCCAGATCACGGCCCCCCACCTTATGCCCTTATGCATATGAGTATTAAAAGAAGGAGACAGAGAAGTGGAGCGGATTTAATAAAATATTTTAAAAACCTCTGTACTGTGCTTAGTTTGGACACATTTTTTTCCAGGTGAATGGGTAGGGGTAATCCCCCACCCGCAGACCCTAACAACCAATGGCCAGGGTTGTCGGGTAGAGGCTCTTGTCCTCATCAATATGGGGACAAGGTGTTTCGGGGTGGGGGGGGCTGGGCCCCCCCCCCCCCAAACACCCACCCCCCCATGTTGNGGGCATGTGGCCTGGTATGGTCCGGGGGGGGGGGGGGCGTTCGCTCGTCCCCACCCCCTTTTCTGGCTAGGCTAGGGGTTAGGTATGGATTTTGGGGGGGGGGACCCCAGGTGGTTTTTTTCAGCGTGGGGGTTCCCCTTAAAATCCATACCAGACCGAAGGGCCTGGTACCTCTTGGAGGGGGGGGCACGCAAAAATTGTTCTTTAATTTTTGCGGGGGTTCCCCTTCAAGACCCTCTGCACACAAGTCACGCCACAAGTCGGATCATTGTGATCCGACTTCTGGTGTGACTTCTATTCAAATCAATGGGAACCATTGATTTTGAACAGAGGCAGTGAAACGACGCTGAAAGCTACGCGCACTGGCGTCAATGCAAAACGCTGATAAAATTGAGTTTTTAACGTGGCTTTTTTCCTAGCGTCGGTATTGACGTTACAGCTCATTTTTCAATACGCCCGTGTGTATGAGGCCTTACTGCTTGCAGCGGGCAGGTGGCTATTTCAAGACAACAGTCCCAGCAATTCTGGTGGCCGTTTTACTATATTCAGAAGTCTAAATAGTCTATGTTGTTAAAGGGGAAGTTCTGGGTTCTGAAAAAAAAACTGCTGTGCTGCTGCATCTGTCCCTCGCCAGCTCTTAAGCCTGGTACACACGATGCGATTTTGTACTGCACGTCCAATTTTTCGAAAAATCGGCTGTCCGTGATTTTATCTAACATACTGATGGTAGTCAAATTACCGTTCGACAAAGCCCAACGTAATGGCTTGTTACGAGCATATAAAGAGGAAGTTCAGGTGAATGTCAATTACGGACGCAGGTTTACATGACCGAGCGCTTCCTAGATTCCGAGCATGCGTGTTTGTACTTACAACTTTTGTTTGTCCAACTTCTGTACTCACAAGCCGAAAATCAGACGATGTCTTGTCGGCAGACAAACGTTTTCTAGTTTGCTCATACAACTTCTGTTGGACAATAATTCAAAATCAGCTGTCGAATGGAGAGTACTAACGGTCGGATTATTTACGACAGGCTGTTGTACAACAGTTTTCGGCCGATAATTGTACCGTGTGTACGGGCCATAAGACTGAGAACCAAGCAATCACATGACTGCTGATCGCTCAGTTCTTGATCTTCCCAGAGTGGTGACTGTCAGTGACCGCTCTCTGCTCTGCCCCTCCAGTGCTCACTGGAGTGGCAGACTGGGGAGGAGGTCAGAGTGGCTGGCCCAGGCTTTCAGTAGCACACCGTGAGGCTGTGCCAGCTTCTGATCAGGCATCTGGGTGGATCTCAACATTATTATTCCTATGGCGTCAGCCAACAGCAGGCTTTAGCCCACTGTTGGCTGATTCTATATCACAGGAGAGCACAAGCAAGTGCATTTCTGTGACCCAGAAGAGAAGTATGGCCAAGAAAGCTTGGCTATACTTCTCTTTTAATAAAACTGATCAACAGGAGAGCAGATTACAGACAAATGACTTAGTGGAGGGATGCACAGTCCTCCTCTACTAGCAGAAAAGAGCGAAGTTTGAATGTTGAGTCTATAGAAGCAATACACAAGTGTGCTCAGCAAACTGAGTGTCATGAAGGCTTCATGTAATAATAAATGTTTATTTGTAAATTAAAGATATTGCAAAACTAAAGAAAAATGAGAAAAAATATTAGTATATAAACTTCCAAAAAAAATATGAAATAAAGTTAACAAAAAAAACCTTTAGGCCACTTTCACACTGCACATCCATGCAGCGCGGCCGCAGTTAACCCCTGCTTGTTTTAGCAGAGTTTTACTGGCGCTGCAGCGCCACTTTTGAGTCAGGAGCGCGGCGCCTTTAACCCCCCAAAGGGGTTAAAAGCGCCGCTGTCAAAACGCTGTCCTGGAGCTTCAGCAGCGGTGACCATTCATTTCAATGGGGTCCTGCTGCTTGCAGGACTTTTGTGAACGTCCCACAAGCGCACCGCCCCAGTGTGAAAAGTCACACTGAGAAGAATGGGCAGGAGTCTTTAGACAGTTTTCAGGTGTGATTTAGAGGCTATTTCTAGTGCTAAAACGCCTGAAAATCGTCTCAGTGTGAAAGTGGCCTTATATCAAATTTCAACTGACAGGTTTAAAGCTGAACTCCAAGATAAACAAAATATTGTCTAAACACAAGAGGCAAGTGTATTTTTACTTGGATCTTTATGTGCTTCCTGTATTTCTTCCAGATCTGTGCAGTAATCCAGCATTAAACTTTACCTCTATGCAGGACCTTCCTGTAATAAAGACCAGTTACTGCTGCTCTCTCTCCTTGTGCAGGGTGACTGGTTTTGTATCCACCCTCCTGTAGTTTATTGCATGCCGCATGTAGTAAGTGGGTCTCTGTACAGCCTAAGCACAGCACAGTGATGATGTCACTGATACTTTTATAAGGCAATATCTGGGTCTGTAAAATAGTTCTGTATGGACATGGTAGATTTATATCCTTGGCAGCTTTTAAGTAATTTATTTAAATGAAAGTTTTCATGCCCAAAATTCAGCTTTAAAGTGTTACTAAACCCACAACAGTAAAATCAGTCTGTATGTGCAGTAAAGCATGCTTGTTACACTCACTGTGGAACCTGCACATTGTGTAAAAAGGCTGTTTGATCCTGTCTTCACTGATTCTCCCTTTTTTTTACTGTCCCTAATCAATCTGCTCGTAGTACAGAGTCTTGGTGACACTCTACACATGCTCAGCTTGGTGTGTATTGCTAGAGAGTTCTTTTTTTTTCTTGGGAAGAGTGCATGTGATCAGCACAGGGTCAGCACTGTCCACACAGAGGATCAGGGGTCATGCAGCCTCATAGGACAGTCATAGGAGAATGAAAACTCCCCCTACAAGCTTTAACCAGTGCTCGGCCAGACACTGATGGAAGTCAAAAGACTGATTTATACTGCTGATGAGGAAAGGTATTTAGCAGTTTATATTTAGTAAAATGATTGCATTTCCATGTCCTGTGTACTGTGGGAGACCAGATAATGTGAAAGTAGGGTCCTGGGTTGAGTAACACTTTAAACTGTAAGTTCACCCCCCCCCCCCTTGGGTTCCCACTGCAATTACCTCCTTGGGTGATGAGCTGTTGGTGCTCACGCAGCTGGTGAAGCAGTCCAGGGGTTTGACATCTCCTCTCTTCTCCCTGGGACAGATCAGAGTGATGCTCTGTGATGTCACTGACTAGGGATTCACCGATACCGGTACTAGCCATTTTCGCGAGTATCAGTACTTGCAAAAATGCTCCGATACCAGAAGTGATGCTGCTTGGGAGCGGACCGCCTCCTCCTACCCTCCGGCCAGTGCCATCCCCAGGCAAAAAGAAAGAAAGAAAAGAAAAAATAACAGATTCCTCCATCCACACAAACCATGCGGATGAAGGAATCCCACCTGCCTGGAAACTGTATATTGAAAGCAGGACCCACTGCTGTCAGAATACACTGATAGCGTCCCTTCAACTTCTGTCAAGTGGCCACGCACCACAGCTTAAAGTGATTGTAAAGTCTCTTTTTTTTTTTTTTCTCTCTAAAAATAACAAACATCATATACTTGCCTGCTCTGTTGCAGTGGTTTTCCACTGAGCAGCCCAGATCCTCCTTTTCTCGGGTCCCTCTTCGGCTCTCCAGGCCCCTCCCTCCTGTTGAGTGCCCCCTCAGCCACCAGCTAGCTATGGGGGCATCTGAGCCGAGTCACAGCTCCCTTTGACCATTCAGACATGGAGCCCGGTTCGGCCCTGCCCACTCTCTCCTGAATGGCTTACTAACTTTGGTTGACAGCAGCAGGAGCGAATGGTGCCGCTGCTGTGTCTCAACCAATCACGAGGAGAGTCCTGGACAGCTGAGTCACTAGTGGACATCACTGGAGAGATATGGGGCTCAGGTAAGTATTAGGCCGGCTGCTGCACACAGACGGCATTTTATCTTAATGCACAGAACCTTCTGCCTGTTAGTGGGTCCCGAGGACAGGAGTTGAGGACCACTGCTTTAAGGCTTCATGTACACTACAGCTCTTAAACTTGAGTTTAGGAGCTTTTGGCTTTTTTTTTTTTACCAAAGCTCCTAAACTCAACTCCATAAAAGCCAATGTACACATAGGCTTTTAGCATAGTTTAGGAGCTGCTGCGGTTAGGGGAGATTCAACGTCCCTCTCCGTCCCTCTCCATGGCACATAACACCCAAGTGTACATGAGGCCTAAAGCCCCATACACACAGGCAGAATGTCGGGAGACATTTGCTAGTTCAAAAAAAAAAAACCTCTGACATTCTGCCCGTGTGTATGTCAGTCTGTCCGACAGTAGCTGGCCGGGTTCTGTCGGACGTGCATGCTGGCAAACCAGCTGCCGACCGACTCCCGATCAGCGCTCTCAGCCAATGGCAGAAAGCGTTGATCGGAGTGTTCTGGCGGGGAGGGGGCGCCACCCTGACAGAACACAACAGCTCAGCGGGGAAGATCACAGGTTAGGTCTGACAATGCTAGCTAAAGGCCTGACAATGCAACTCAGAACAACTTAACACTGCACACTAGAGAAGCACGATTAATCTTGATCTCGATTC
>BLSH010214066.1:1331571-1343672 GCA_018402905.1 Glandirana rugosa | reverse complement strand
CCCCCCCCCCCCCCCCCCCCCCGCGGTCTCCATCCCACATTACTGTGATTTTCAGTGCAGTCATAATGGAGACAGAGACACTAGAAAAAAACTGTCAGCTCAGGAGGAGATGAGAAGCTTCACACTGGGACACTAGGCTGCACTGGGTGATCCAACTTGTGTCCGACTCAGCGCGACTTGCAAGCAACTTCTGTACTAATAGAAGTCAAAGCAAGTTGCATGAAGTCTCCCCCTTTTCTAAGTCAGAGCGACTTGAGTTTCTCATATCTGGGCAGACTGTCAAGTCTGAGAACATTGCTGATAAAAGAAGCAAAGAGATACAATGGTTCTACTTATCAAAGGAATGAACTCCAAAGTGTAGAATAGCTCAGTTTAACCATTTAAAGACTAAATCTTTTCTGACATTTGTTGCTTACAAGTAAAAATCCAATATTTTCTTCTAGAAAATTACTTAGAAACCCAAACATTATATATATTTTTTTAGCAGAGACCCTAGAGAATAAAATAGTGGTTGATGCAATATTTTATGTCACACTGTGTTTGCGCAGCAGTCTTTCAAATGCAATTTTTTGGGAAAAATTAAACGTTCAAAAAAACTAAACAGTGAAGTTAGCCCAATTTTTTTGTATATTATGTAAGAAGATGTTACGCTGCAGGAACCGTGATCTTTATTCTAAGCAAAAAAATGGTGATTCTAATTTTGGCCAGAATCGTGCAGCTCTACTGCACACACAGATGAAACAAAAGATCTGTTCAATCTAACACAATGTATTAACTCTTGTTAATTTATTAGTTGTGGCTTATGAAAAAACTGTCTCCAGGTCTCAAAATCTGTATCCTATCTTTGGTATCATACAGTATGTCTAGCGGCCTTACCATTCTGTACATATCACTTCCTTGGTATTTGTACCACACACACACAATGAGAAAATCAGACTAAAAGAAATGCATTCAAACTGATCATCTGATGAGCTTACCGTTCGTACACAGCTTTCGAGAGCCGATCACGACAGTTCATGCAAAAATATCCAAAATATCCAAAGGATAAAGCACAAAAATGTTTCTCCTAAGATAACAAAATCAATGATTTTTGTGTGACCAAGACCACGCACGCTCGGAAACTAAAGAATACATTACAATACAATACGTCATCTCCCAAGTTGTATTCGGTCTTACAAGAGATTTTTTCTAATTTTAGTAACCTATTCATTTTTGATATGAGACTAGCATGCCAAAAAAAAAAAAAAAAAAAAAAAGATCATCTGTTCCGATATCATCATCACGTGTACTAGGCTTTAGTTATAGCTTCTGATTTTTTTTATTTTTTTTATTATTAAATATTGTTTTTGAATAAAAAAAATAAAAATAGCCGGAGCTTGAGTTTATTTTCCATTATAATTCTAAATAAACATGAAAAGACAAAACCTTTTTCTCACCTAGGTTTCCATCATATCTCATTAGAAGTCAGCAGACTCTTATTCTATTAGCAATAAAACATTAACACAACCCTGGATGAGAGATCAAAGGGGACTACCAGAAGCCATTGCTGACTGTGAAGAAAAATCAGCCAAATAGAGCAAATACCAGGCAAGTATGCAGCCTGTTTATTCTGAACTTACCCCTGTTAGTGATACTTTGCTCTGTAGGTAATTCAGCAAAACTGTCTTCCTGTTATTGGTGGGAATTCTCTTTACTAACTATTCACATTTGGTTATATTTACTTTATTCGCTATTCCCAAAAAAAAATTAACATGCATCAAATAAAATCACAGTTAAAAGATCATATGCAGACTGCTACAAATTGTTTTATTCTAGCCCTACAGTGTGTTTGTGTAAGTGTGGCAGGGGCATTAGATTGCAAGCTGAATGGTACACTGTTATTTTTAAAGTCATTAAACAAGAATCATACACTATAAATGCAGCAAAAACAGCAAGTTTTTAGCCCTAGTGGACTACAGATGACACACAGTGGAAATGATTGGTATTGCAGGTAGAGATAACCGGTTACATAAAAATGTAGTAATTCACAGATGAAAATAAACAATATCTTTCTATCGTGTTTATCATCACCCAGATTAATATAACAATAAAATAAAAATGCAGTGCTGCCCCAGTGGTCAGTTCTCTATAGTGAATTCTATTTTTATTTGATCAAACAAAATTAAAGTGAGCCTGTTACAAATTGAGCAAATCAAAGATATGATGGAAACATGCAGATGTAAGAGGCTGGGAGATAACTGTAGCTGCAGTTACAGGCACATCTCAACCGAGCCTTTAAAGCAGAAATCCAGGAATTAGATGCAAGTATTCATATCTGATATTTGGAAGGACTGCTGGGGATGCCGCCATTAAGAGAACACCTTGTATTTTTTTTTTGTCAATGAATCCAAGGTGTTCTCTGATTATAGGAGGTGGAGAGGAAGGGTGAATGACATTGTGATCACCATCTCATCCAAACAAAGAATGCTGCATGTTCACTGAAAAAAATACAAGGGGTTCTATAAATTGCGGTGGTGCACCTGGAAGATCAGGGTTATCACTGATTGTAACACAGACTACTACAATGATTTTAATCTCCTCTGTCACCTTCCGCGTATCACATGGTGCCAAGCTGGACCAATGTAAGATAGCAAACAATATAATTCATAGAGGTTAGCTTTAAAGTTGAACTTGACTCCACCCCTTTCTGCCTCTCAAGTCTCCCTATTGGCTGTTTAGTATGGTGGCCTGATCCACTGACCAATAGAAAGGCTCAGGGGATAAGGGCAAAGCTTTGTAGACAATGCTTAAACCCACAACAGTAAAATTGGTCTGTATATGCAGTAAAGAATGCTTGTTATACTCACTGTGGAACCTAAGGGGTTAATCCATTGTGTGAAAAGGTTGATTAATCCAGTCTTCTCTGATCCTCCCCTTCTTCCACTGTCCCCAAACCACCACCTGATAGAACAGAGCCTTGGGGAAAAGCTGCACATGCTCAGTTTGGAGTGTATTGCTAGAGAGTTTGTCTTCCCTTGGGAGAGTGCATGTGATCAGAAAAGGACCAATCAGCACAGCCCAGACAGAGGGTGATGGATCATGCAGCCTCATAGGACAAACAGGGGAGAATGAAAACGCCTCCTACAAGCTTTAACCAGAAACTGATAGAAGTCATAAAACTGCTCTAACTGCTGATGAGAAAAGGTATTTAGCAGTTTATATTTACTTAAACAATAGCATTTCCATATTCTGTGCACTGTGGGAGACCAGATATAGTGAATGCAGGCTCCTGGGTTTAGTAACGCTTTGAAGCCCATCTCTGGGCAAAAAAAAAAAAAAAGTTTTCCCATGCAGTGGGGCTGTGCCAGCGCTGCATGGGTTAACTGCTCATCTTTGTCTAGGGGAGAGGAGAAAGGAGATATACTTACCTAATTCTCCCAGCACAAGACCTGTCCGGCACCCCCACACTCCAACAGTCTCAAATTGTAGACTGTTCCTGATGTCATTAAGCCCAGAGCAGGCTCCATAGACCAGGAACAGTCCACCACTGGATCGTGGGGTAGTGCCATTTTCTGCTGGAACGAAGGATTGGATGAGTAGACGCTTTCTGCTCACCCCTAAACAAAACGAGCAGTTGACCTGTGCGGGCACACAATTGGCATTTAAAAAGGAAGGGTGCTGGGACAGCTCAGTATTGCCTCCCAGCTCTGGCTATTGAGGAGCACTTGGCAGGAACTGAAAACCTACCTCATTTATAGCCTACATCAATGGAGCGTAATGCTAAAATTGGCATTGTTGAACCCCATTTGTAAATGTTCTCTATAAACACATTAGCAATTTTGCAAATAGTTTATCTTTTCTATCTTTTGAGAGATGTCATTTTATATATATATATATATATATATATATATATATACATCTATATATATCTATATACACTGTATATAATTGGACTACATTATGCAGTATAAATTTGTCAGATGCCACACAATGTACAAAGACAAAACTGGATAGATGAATAAAAAGGAAAACATTACAAGCCAGCAAATGCGGTTTTCCCCAAAGCCAGTGAAAGTGGGGATTCATAGAGCAGGCACATGCAGAGTCATAGGGCATAAGTCCTGAAGGTGCCACAGGGCAAGTGCCACACACAGGGAACCACACACAAGGTAGAAAGGATCATTTGTTGCACCTGGGAAGTACTGCAGGGTGTAGCTGAGAAAAAGTTTCTTTAAGGTCATATAGCGGTCAGACATTGCAGTGCCTTTTGTTTATAATGTTTATTTTATATAAATAGCTAATCTGCCTACACATAAAAGGTTCCCTGGCTTTCAAGCGCGGGAGATATATGGTTTCCAAGGCGGCAGAACAGGCGCTGGCATGCACAGCTTCCCCAGAACTCACACAGCTGGGACTTCTAGCAAATAGTTTACGTAGTTCTTCCAGAGGTTAGGATGCAAACCACAAATCAGTGCTCTCCGGCCAACCATTAATGAGAACACTTCCCCCAAAAAAGGCCAAAATCGGGACTCTGATATAAAGGTGGAACACAGTGTAAATGGTGGCTGATGGCAGAATATTTAAAGAAAATCAATAGACTCATTTGTAAAGCCTGAATGTAACAGTCCATAGCCACTATGAAAATCCAGGCTGGAAATACAGTGGGAAGAAAACGCTTTAACCACTTCAGCCCCGGAAGGATTTCCCATATTAAGACCAGAGCACTTTTTGCGATTCGGCACTGCGTCACTTTAACTAACAACTGCGCGGTCGTGCGACTTTGTACCCAAACAAAGTTGGCATCCTTTTTTCCCACAAATAGAGCTTTCTTTTGGTGGTATTTGTTCACCTCTGTGTCACTTCTGATCACCGCTATAAACAAAAAAAGAGCGACAATTTTGGAAAAAAAACACAATATTTTTTACTTTTTACTATAATAAATGTACAAAAAATAAATAAATAAAAAAATGTATTCATCAGTTTTGGCCGATTTATATTCTTCTACATATTTGTAGATAATTACAGTGGGCGTTTATTGATTGGGTTGTGCAAAAGTTGCAGCATTTACGAACCATGAGAATCCATTTATGGCGTCTTTAATTTTTTTTTTTTACTAGTAATGGAGGTGATCTGCGATTTTTATCGGGACTGCAATATTGCGGCGGACATGTCAGACATTTTTGACACTTTTTTGGGACCACTGACATTTATACAGCGATCAGAAATTTAAATAGCCACTGATTACTGTATAAATGTCATTGACAGGGAAGGGGTTAACCTGGGGGGGCACTCTAGGGGTTAACTGTGTTCCCTGGGCGTGTTCTAACTGTGAGGGGGCTGGGCTGCCAGGGGCATAAGACATCTAACTGATCCCGAGTACTGGGATCAGTAGCCAGCCTGCCTAGGACACCATACGAGAACTGTGTATTGGACGTGTAACCGCATAGTGCTCGAAACGCTTCATATCTGATCTTGTTTGCTTGCGAGTATGTTTTTATGATTTTATAATAAACGTTATTTTACTGAGGATAATGCGCTAGGCCAGTGCGCCCTTGTGTGCTTTTTTGTTCTTATATTAGATCACTGTAATGACGCCTGACTGAGCGGGGAACAGCTGTGTTTACATCGGCGGTTCCCCGCTTTTCTGCTCTAACAGACGATTGCGGGTCGCCAGTGGACATAAAGTCCGCCCAACCCGCGGCCCCGCTCAGGGAGCGTGCGGCAGGCATGAGAGTGCACCGCCGCCGGCGCGCGCTCGCCCCCTAGCTGCGCGGATCACCGTTTACAGATGTCGATAAATGTACGCGATGGGGTCCGGAAATGGTTGAAGTGATATTGGTCACATTTTTAAAACAGCTCACAGACAGGGATTTTTATTTTTATAAGAGACCGCCTGTCACTGGTAATGCGATCTGAGCGGCACATGCGCTGCCCAGTCTGTATGCTGGTGATGCGATTCCTATTTGCATGCACAGGAGTGACATCATTGCGACCTAACTATTGAAGAGGATGAACAGACGGAACCCAAAAAGAAGACTGGGTGAAGATGGAAGTGCCGAGACCAGCAGAAGCAGTGACAGTGCAGCGCTGGAAGGCTCCATTTGACAGGTCTGTCATACTGTTCTAATGTGCAGTACAATCTAGCACACTATGGCATAAAAATGCAGGTGGGCACATTTTTTAAAATTTTTCTGTCAGACTTTAATACCACATTATAGAAGGCAGAGGGGCTATTTTACACTCAACTGCTGTGTGTCACTACTACTATTCTCTATCCACTTAGCATAAAAATAAATGGGGGGAAGTCTTCCCCAGTCACCTAGATGTTGAAGAATGAATAGAGAGCTGTCTTCTCCTGCCATCCACAGTGCCTTGAAAAAGTATTCATATCCCTTGAAATTTTCCAATTTTTGTCATGTTACAACCAAAAACGTAAATGTATTTTATTGGGATTTTATGTGATAGACCAACACAAAGTGGCACATAATTGTGAAGTAGGAGGAAAATGTTAAATGGTTTTCCAATTTTTTTTTACAAATAGATATCTAAACAGTGTGGGGCACATTTGTATTCAGCCTCCTTTACTCTGATACCCCTAACTAAAAATCTAGTGGAACCAACTGCCTTCAGAAGTCACCTAATTAGTAAATAGAGTCCACCTGTGTGCAGTTTAATCTCAGTATAAATACAGCTGTTCTGTGAAGCCCTCAGAGGTTTGTCAGAGAACCTTAGTGAACAAATGGCATCATGAAGGCCAAGGAACACACCAGACAGGTCAGGGATAAGGCTGTGGAGAAGTTTAAAGCAGGGTTAGGTTATAAAAAAAACATCCCAAGCTTTGAACATCTCTCGGATGGTCAATCCATCATGTGAAAATGGAAAGAGTATGGCACAACTGCAAACCTACGAAGACACGGTCATCCACCTAAACTGACAGGCTGGGCAAGGAGAGCATTAATCAGAGAAGCAGCCAAGAGGCCCATGGTAACTCTGGAGGAGCTACAAAGATCCACAGCTCAGGTGGGAGAATCTGTCCACAGGACAACTATTAGTCGTGCACTCTACAAATCTGGCCTTTATGGACAAATGGCAAGAAGAAAGCCATTGTTTAAAGAAAGCCATAAAAAATGTTTGTAGTTTGGGAGAAGCAAAACTAACACTACACATCACCCTGCACACATCACCTCCACCGTGAAACATGGTGGTGGAAGCGTCATGTTGTGGGGATGCTTTTCTTCAGCATGGACAAGGAAGCTGGTCAGAGTTGATTGGAACATGGATGGAGCCAAATACAGGGCAATGTTAGAAAAAAAAAAAAATGTTAGAGCCTACAAAAGACTCGAGACTGGGGCAGAGGTTCACCTTCCAGCAGGACAACAACCCTAAACATACAGCCAGAGTGTCAGGGGCACCTAGTGCTCCTGCTCCTCATTCCAGCATCTGGATTTTGGCCATGGCACTCGCCTTGTCTGTTTGTCCACTTAAAAGGTGATTAATGTGATGGGTGGAAACCATACCTGTTATAAGCCAGCCAAACCCTCACTCGCATGCTTGTGATAGAGTGTGATACGTGTGTAATTCCTAATCAAGCCCCCCATCTGTCTGCCTTGCTCTGCTTGTTTGGATTTCCCTGTGTATGACCTTGGACTGGATATTAGTAGAAAAGTTCCACATTCAGCGAAGCCTCTTTGGTGACTGCCTCATCCCTTAATATATGTAACAAGAACCAGATACCCCCTAGGTGGGACTGTAATAGGCAGCAAACACCAAAAGGAAAGGGTTCTAAAAAAAGTCTCATTTTATTTGTAAATTTAAAAAAAAAAAAGAATTGTCACTCGTCTGAGGGACAGATACAAAAAACATTGTACATGCATACAGTAAATATAATCACAAACGTTGATCAACAATTGTCTAAGAGTAGATCATACAGTCCAACACAGATTACTTCTGTGGGAGTAATAATACATAACTTTCACAAGGAAAGATATCCATTGTCCGAAGATGAAAAAGATGGAATTCGGTGCCCAACGTTCAACGTTTCGGGTCCGGTTAAGGCCCTTCATCAGGGGTTTTATCAACGGAACAAAAGTATACTGCTATTTCTTAACATGTATGGATGTTACATCTCAGCTGCATGTATCCGTTTAAGGGACTGTGTCTCATTGCCAGATAGACTGCTGTATAGGCAGTGTATGGTGTCAATCAACATAAATGACGCCCCAGAAAGGTAGGTCAAAGGTGTGCAATGTCAAAACTCACAAATAGCCCCTGTTCATTTGTTTTTATTTTGTAGGAGGTTGTCCGAACCTTATCCTCACAGTGAAGGTGTGTCCGGGCGAGGAGGAATGATGAAATCATAGACCCCACAACACAAGGCCCTGGAAGATGTACTCAAACCTTCCGTTTTTTTAGAGAACCAGTGGCAGATCCCCCTGGTTACACACCTTCACCGTGAGGATAAGGTTTGGACAACCTCCTACAAAATAAAAACAAACGACCAGGGGCCATTTGTGAGTTTTGACATTGCACACCTTTGACCTAACCTGCTGGGGTGTCATTTATGTTGATTGACACCATACACTGCCTATACAGCAGTCTATCTGGCAATGGGACACAATCCCTTAAACGGATACATGCAGCTGAGATGTAACATCCATAAATGTTAAGAAATAGCAGTATACTTTTGTTCCGTTGATAAAACTCCTGATGAAGGGCCTTAACCGGGCCCGAAACATTGAACGTTGGGCAACGAATTCCATCTTTTCATCTTCAGACAATGGATATCTTTCCTTGTGAAAGTTATGTATTATTACTCCCACAGAAGTAATCTGTGTTGGACTGTATGATCTACTCTTAGACAATTTTTGATCAACGTTTGTAATATATTTACTGTATGCATGTACCATGTTTTTTGTATCCGTCCCTCGGACGAGTGACAGTTCTTTTTTAAATTTTACAAATAAAATGAGACTTTTTTAGAACCCTTTCCTTTTGGTGTTTTCTGACTATTACAGTCCCACCTATCTGGTTCTTGGACTGGATATTGGACTATTCCCTGAACTCAGGCTGCCATTTACCTGGACTGTCATTGAACCACTCTGCCTATCTGACAATCACAAGTACCAGTTTACTTTGATCAGTTTCCACCTGTCCTGGCATGGCGGTCAGGCACTATAGCATTGTGTATAAGTCCTGGGGGGCAACCAAGTACCTGTAGGCCTGCTTGCTTTATGGGAAAAGGGGCTGCTATAAGTGAAAGACACAGTAGCCAGCTATAGTGTCTGACTACCTGTGTTGGATGCCGCCATTGTTTTATGGCAACCTGTAAACACAGTGCGCCGAGCAATGTTCTTACTGCGCAGGTGTGAGATCAGGAGATCAGATCAGATCCTGTGATAAATGTCATATTTACAAGTAAGAAGAAGAAATAAACAAATAACAGTATCTAATTATATTGAGCAAATAAAGAGAATCACAGGGGTGCTTTTTGGAGAAAACTGCCAAGGAGACTGGAGCTCTGCTTTAATATATTTTTTTTTAATCAAACCCTGTGCAGTCTTTACTGCCATTCGGAGGCTCCAATAGATTTCTTGCTGATGTTCCACCGAATAGGAAGGGAAGACAATTCTCCAACAGCAACACACAGAAAAATAAAAATGTTTTTCTTTAGTGGAGTAAAAGCCACTGACTCCTGCTGTTGTCAATCAAAATAAAATCCTGTGAGGAGGGAGCAGGGGGTGAGGTTGAGCTGCACTGTGTGTGTCTATGGATGCACAGAGTTTAGCTCAGGAGTGAGCCTGCATGTGTGCCCCCATTAAAGAGGAGGAGCGAACAGGGCCGATGGGGGATTCCAGAAGAGGGGGTAAGTGGCCACTTTGTGCAATGCCAGTACAACCTCTATTATTTACATTTTAAAAAATTTGATTTACAATCACTTAAAAAAGATTCACAAACAAAGCCCTTTCCGGGAATGAGATGCCAGATCTGAGGAGTGACTGTGAAAAAACATCCTTAGAAAGCGATAGAATATAATGACTCCTAGGATGTAAAAAGCTCCCCAAAAAGCTCAATGCTGGGTGTAAGGCCTTACATCCATCAAAAGCACTCAAAAGCTGTGTACTAACGACCATATTATCGCAAGATCGCTTTGAAATCTGTATTTTTCGTACGGTTTTCTGATCATGTGTACAGGCCATAAGACTATTCTCCTTCAGGAGTGGATATGCTGTGTTCTTTAGGGCATATGTAAGGGTAAGAGAGAAAACCAGGAAAGAGCTTATCTACCGACGAAATGCAAATTCTGTAGTTCAAGATCCAACTGTTAGGATCACTACTAGGTTTAACCAGCAATATGTAGAAATTAGGTGTATTCTAGCAAAACATCTTCTTAAAATAATCCAGCATTGGGACAGGTTCTCAAAAAATCCCCAGAAATTACTTTCATAAGAGCAAGGTCTTTAAATACTTTTTGGTGCATAGTCTTTACAAGATCAATAAACAGACAAATGTGCCTTCAGTTAGGCCCCTTTCGCACTTGTGCAATTTGAAAGTCACGCAACTTCGACACAACTTGAGGCAATGCCTGTGTAATTGTGAGGTCTATGGACCTCAAGTAGCATCAAAGTTAGACCAAAGAAGTGCAGGGACTACTTTGAACTCTCACAGATATGAATGGTACCCATTGGAAATCATGGGGTATGACTTGTCATGTGACTTTGCCGCCCCAAGTTGCAGGATAAGTCACACAAGTGTGAAAGGGACTGTAGGCACATACACCGAAACATATTAGATTACCTAATAGGGAATTATTTACATCTAAACATTTTTGGACTTGCTCCATGATGAGTGTGATTTATCTTATGCTTTGGAAATGTAATGCCTATTAAGTAGAAAAGACAAGAAGTAGAATACTAGAATATACATTAAATTTCCTAATATTGGGTATGGGAATTTATGTTTCCCGGTAGCGTGCCAATTTGCAACAAAATCATGGGTATTTACGGCCCTTCAAAGGGCAAATTGTTGGCCTTGGATCACAACATAATGCCAAAAAGAGGTGGAGATCTAGATTAAAAAAATGTTTGCATCTGAATGTAAGGTGTGAGACTCATTTAACCTGGTTTCAGCTTGGTGGTTTATTGTGGTGAGAATGCATATTGAAATTAAAGATTTCTGGTATTTGTATTTAGTATTTAGAATTCTGGGTTGTATACCTGATTATATGTTCTTTTATCTGGACAGCTTATTTCTTGTAGTAATGTCCTCCCTGATGAACTCCAAATGGCCAAATATGTCAAAGCAAATACTTGAAGCTTCAATCTTCTTTTCACCCTTCTTTTAAAAAGTGAATGTTTTAATGCACTGTTGTTAAATAGAATTAGGAATGTTATACAGCTTCAATTCTTCTGAGGGGGCTGTCCACAAGGTTTAGGAGTGTATCAATGGGAATGTTTGAACATTCTTCCAATTTATGAGGTCAGGCGCTGATGTGGACAAGAAGGCCAGGCTTGCAGTCTCTGCTCTAATTCATTCCAAAGGTGTTCTATCGGGTTGAGGTCAGAGCTCTGTGCAGACCAGTCAAGTTTCTCCACCCCAAACTCACTCATCCATGTCATTATGGACCTTGCTTTGTGCACTGGTGCGCAGTCATTTTGGAACAGGAAGGGGCCATCCCCAAACTGTTCCTACAAAGTTGGGAGCATACATTTGTCCAAAATGTCTTAGTATGCTGACACTTTAAGACTTCCCTTCATTGGAACTAGGGGGCCAAGCCCAAACCCTGAAAAAAAGGGATTTTATTAAAACTTACCGTAAAATCCTTTTCTCCGAGTTCACTGACAGACGCAGCTCTTCATGACTTTGTGGGGTTTTATGTTCGTCCTACCAGGAGTTAACTAGGCAGGGAAAAGAAATCAGCTGGCCCCTCCCCTGGGGGCCGTCCTATTTTCCTACATTAAACCCCCCCCTCGCAGAGGAGCTCTCCAGTTTGTACACAAGCCGTACCAAAACAGAGCCCAGAGGGGTGGGTGCTGCGTCTGTCAGTGAACTCGGAGAAAAGGATTTTACCGAGGGTTGAAACATCCTTGTCAAACCCCTACCGGGGAAGGACAAGGTTTTACTGA
>BLSH010214066.1:1299962-1321804 GCA_018402905.1 Glandirana rugosa | reverse complement strand
CCATAAAAATAACAAACATGTTATACTTACCTGCTCTGTGCAAGGGTTTTGCACAGAGCAGCCCAGATTCTCCTCTTCAGGGGTGCCCCACTGATGTTCCTGGCTCCTCCTCTCTATCGGGTGCCCCCACAGAGAGCTGCTTTCCCTGGGGGCACCCGTGCAAGTGCTCTCCAGAGTCCCACTGCTGCGTCCATTGACACAGACAGCGAGACTCACGTACTGAAAAAGACATGGGGCCAGTTCACCCAAATGTACTCTTTTGAGCCATAATTCACAGGCATTTCTGGCTGATCTTCCACTGAGCAGCATACATCAAAGGCAAGGAATGCATTCAACCATTGGGTGTGACTTTTTCTGTACTTTGGGAAATCTTGTATCTGCTGGACCTTGCCGGTCTCCCTGGGTTGACCTGGAACTGTATTCCCTTGGAGTTTAGAGGCTGGATGAGGATTTTCTGTGTGTGGGACACTCCACAAGCCATCTATTACCTGCTATCCCTCTGCTCCCTGCACCAACAGCTGTTGCAGCTTGCCATTATCTATCCAAAGACTAAGAGACTGGTTACCTATCTATGCCTGTTCCCATATTGTCTGACTGCTGGCTTCATGGTTACTAGCTGTGGATAATCTTTACACACAGCAATTATGACATAAGTACTGTATCCACAGCGTAATTTACTTGAGAAGAGTGCCGCAGTCATTGGAACCATCTCAAGGAGTCTGTATTCCTTCATCTGTAAGGCTATCCACGGACTGTTCAGTGTACCCACTCTTTGTTTAATGATTTTCTTAAACACATTCAGAGACCCGTTACTTATGATATTGGCACTATGCAAGATTGTATATTACACCGAGTCCATATGATCTGGGCTTGGTGCACTGAACTCCACTGGACAGTTCGGTGCTCTCTATGCTGCCGTGCCTCTTTTCAGATTTAGGTGGATTTACATACACAGTTACTAAAGTGATTTATTGCATTATGCTGTTTCATGATTTATGGTTTAAATGTGTGCGAGTGCTGGCGTCTGTTCCATGTTTTAGAGTAACAGACAACGTTGTCTTTTTACTGGTGATGGTAGGTGGTTCTTTTTAATTGCTTTTGTATTGATCATTTTTGTACTTAATACAATTTAAATAATTTTTGAGACTATTTGTGTAGACAGTTTATTAACCATACCCCGGTGGCTCAGGATTATGGTCCTTTAGCGGTCTCTGTTTACTTGCCTTTTTTCTATATCCTCTTCTGGGGTGCCCCACCGGAACTCCTGGCTCCTCCCTACTATCGGGTGCCCCCACAGATAGCCGCTGTCACTGGGGGCACCCTTGTGGGCGCTCCCGAGTCCCACTGCTGCGTCCATTGACACAGACAGTGGGACTCGGCCCCACCCCTGAGTCACTGGATTTGATTGACAACATGCTATCAATCTGTCCAATGATTAGAGAGACAGTGGCTGGAGCATTAGGGCTCGTGTCCATCGGTGGGACGGATCAGGCCCAGATCCATTCCAAAGGGGGGGCTTAATAGAATGCATTATGGCGGAGAGAGCTGATTGGAGCGTGCTGGCAAGAACACAACAACCCAGTGAGGGGAAATAGCTGTTATTAATATCAGATGGTTAGCACAGCGGCTCTGGCCAGAGCTGGGTCGCACAAAATAAACTGATAGTGCATACCAGCCTTTAGCAGAAAAAGGATGCTCCTTCTATCATTGCTGAGATAGGATGCAGGGTGCTTCCAAGCATACATTCCAAGCATGCATTGTATAGCATTTATTAAAGCACCCAACATGCTTTACTAACTGCCATTTATATATATCAGTGGTCTCCAAACTGCGGCTTGCAGGCTGGATGTGGTCTTTTGCTTGCCATTATCTGGCCACTGCCACCAATGATGGGGCACCATTCCTACCACTGGCACCAATGATGGGGAACTATTCCTCCCACTGGCACCAATGATGGGAAACTATTCCTCCTACTGACAGCAATGATCGGGCACCATTCCTTCCACTGATATCATTGATAGGGTACCATTCCTCCTACTGATACCAATGATAGGGCACCATTCCTCCCATAAACACAAATGATAGGGCATCATTCCATCCACTGATACCAACAATAGGGCTGTTTGCTCTCACGGACACTATGGCATTTTCTAGTCCTACTGGCCAAGGCGTGGCCCCCCTGAAGCCTCAAGGCCAGTAAAACTGGCCCTTTGTTCAATAAGTTTGGAGACCCCTGATATATATCACAGCAAATATTTCCTTCTTTTTTTTTTTTTTAATTAAATTTAAAAGTTGTCCAAAGTTAAAATGAATATCATGTATGAATTAGCAAGAAGTGAAAATACTATTTCTGTATGTTGTCCAAAGATTACTACAAAAACATGAATGTTATAAGTAGAGTTATTATAAACATTTTAAACTGTTTGCCAAAGCATTTTCCAATTTTCTGATCCGTGAGGATGCCAGAGTAAGAGAACCCATGGGGTAACATGTCATTCCCTAAGTATAGGATTTGTCAAAGATTGGTTTGTTTATGTTTGGATTTGCTCATTTTTGAAAGATTAGGGCTAAAAGGATCAATGATTCCAGAAGGCTTAGGGGGTAGACCCGATGGATTCACAGGTAAATGTTTAGTTTTTAATAAATCATTTTAGTACAAATACTACATAAAACATCAATTTATATCCTTGTAAACTTTACACAAAATGTAAAAATAAAATTGTCCAAAAGCCAAATACTGTAACTCTCAATTATAACCAAGAAGTCTCCAGTCACTTCTATAAATACTTTCCTAAAGAAAAAAAAAAAAAAAGAAAAAGAAGAGACTAGTATGTTGTTGTCAGGATGGATGCAGTCCACAGCAGATACTCACGAAGACCTGGCATTCCTACTAGTACCTTACATGGCTGCAGGAATGTGCGCTGATGCACAGATGCGCACTGGCACACAGCCGTGCACGCGCTAAGCCCGGATTGGTGCCAAACATCCTTTATAAGGAGCTAACTGCCTTATGTGTTTGTTGCAGGTCGATCTTTGGATCTCTAGTGCATTTTTTCCTGTGATATCTTGCATCTGTGGATTCCTGTTACTGACTCGGCTTGCTCCTGGACCTGCCTGCCTCCTGGTTTGACCCTGGCTTGCTTACTCTGGCTATCCTCCTGGCTATGATTACCTCCATCCACATCCGGTACCTGACCTTGGCTTTGAACTGACTACTCTTCTGTCTCCTGCTCCACACTTTAGGCACCAACTGCCTGCAGTCACTTCCTTAGCCAAATACCTGGGTGTCTCACCTGACAGCACTCCAGCTGGAACATCTTTGCAATCAGCCCAAACTGGCAACACATGCTTCTTTGAGCCTGGTACCTCGTGTTATCACTTTTAGGTGTACCTGGAGCTTAGAAGGAAAGCCCTCTCACTATTAGCCTCCAGCACCAGGTACGTGATAGTTGTACACCAGTGGTGGGCTAAAGGGCTGAGGAAAAACTTGCATTTGTTACTGCCATATATTAGGATGGTATTCTCACTCTGGGTAGGGCAAGGAATGGTTAAACCCCATGTCAGTGTTTTTTTTTTTTTATTTGGATCTGTGTCTAAATTTTCTGTCATTCTGTTTTGTAGACACAAGGATGCAGGAGGATCTCTAAAAAATGAGGGAAATTACCTCTTATATGCACTCTTATGCAGTGGTAACCTCACCAAGTGTCCACAATTCCCCTCTCTTCCTGTTCAGATGACAACGCCAAATTATGAGTTTTCCTTCACTTTCAGTCTTGGTGAGAGATGTCCTGGTCACAGTCATGAGGAATCAGCCATCATATGAATGGCTCATTCAGGGGAAGATGTAAACATCAATAGTGTATAATCAGTGGCAGTGCTGCCGCTGGCTTCGCATTGTTGATGTTTACATGTCAGTCCTGAGCAGTAGCGGTGGCCAATAGGGTCCATGTATGTTGTATGCATGTAAACTTCAAAGCAAGCATTAAAAGCATACAGCTGGGTCAGCCTCCCACAGCTTCCAATGCTTATGACATTAAATCTATCCTACTCCCCTGTTCACTGCTCACCCAAACAGCCTTCTCATACATCACTAATTTGCTAACACATCAGTAACACCACTTCTTCATACTCAATCTTTCCAAAACTATGCTTCTAATATTGCCCCCCCCCCCCCAACATCTCCATCTAGATCAATGCCACGACTATAAGCCCTCGCCTCACGCCAAGGTGCTAGGTGATCCTAGACTCTGACCTGTCTTTTCAGCCCCACATCCATTCACTGTCCAAAACCTTCATGACATCTCTAAAATGTATTATCACATATGATAGGTACTTATATAGTGCTGTCAATTTACGCAGGGCTTTAAATAGTATAGTACATTCACATTGGTCCCTGCCCTCAAGGAGCTTACAATCTAATGTCCCTAACTCACATTCATACAGATACATAGTAGGGTCAATTGTGGGAGGAAACCGGAGTACCCGGAGGAAATCCATGCAGGCACAGGGAGAACGTGCAAACTCCAGGCAGGTAGTGTCACGGTTGGAATTCAAACAGACAATCCTGGTGCTGCTAGACAGAAGTGCTAACCACTTAGCCATTATGCTGATATGCCCCATTCTTAACCAACTAAACCACAAAGCTACTAATTCACTCCCTTGTTATCTTTTGCCTTGACTATGGCAAATCCTACCTTGTTGGCCCACCTTTACAAAGGCTACCCCCTTTCAGTCCATCATGAATGCTTACCAACCATTCAGTGACACTACCTCTATCTGCCAATTCATCCATTGGCTTCAACTCACAAAATTAATAAAAATACTAAGAATAACCAAACCTACCAAACCATCCACAAATTTGCCCCAGCTACATCACCAAGCTTGCCTCAATACACCAACCAAACTGCTCTCTTTGCACCTTCCAAGACCTCCTGCTCTCTAGCTCTATTATCAATTCTCCATAGTATCCAGGACTTCTCCAGGGCATCTTCCATCCTTTGGAACTCCTTACCCCGATCCTTGAAAACCCATCTCATCCAGAAGGCCTATCCCTGCCTAGAACTAATAAATTGCACTTTTACCTTTTCCTTAAGCTCATCCCTAACAGTTATTACCATATGTATCACTTAATCCTCAATTTATGAGTGTAAGCCCTAATAAGCAGGGCTCTCTTATTGTAACTATACCATCTCTCTCTATTTTGTAAAGAGCTGTGCAAACTGTTGGTGCAATATAAATTCTATATAATAATAATACAGCATACAAACAACCTTTCAAGCAAGATCCTGGTGCCAGCAAGATCCTGCATAAAAGCAACATGCCCTCGTGCATGAACCCTAATAATAGTCTTAAACTATTGCTGCAAGGGTAGACCAGGCAGAACCGGATCAGCAAGTACTGAAACAAGAGAGTCAGCATGAATGCCAACGAGTAAGCATTTTCAGAAGTAGCGCTTAACCTCTGAGTTTCCCTCATAATAGGTATTGTTTAACCCTTTCATGACCACAGGTCATTGATGCCTTGATGTCCAGGTTAAATTTAGGAGAATCACTATGGGTCAGCTAATTTGATCACAACTCTGACTAAATTGTCTGCCTAAATATTTTAAATATGCTGTATTTAAAGTAAGTATTGGGTTTTTATTTGGTACATTATTTTGATTAATAACCCACTCAGATTGTTTTATTATAAGATGAAAATGTACGAAAATGGGAAATAATGAAATGTACATTGAACAGCTTATATTTTTAAAAAATGAATTTAAATGATGATTGTCCTTTTTTTTAACAGTCTGGATACCACTATGTGAGGCACAATGAAAGCGGAGTTGGCTTGTTTGTAAAAAAAACAGGGTTCCCCATGCTTGGCTGCCATAGGTCTCTTTCAAACAGGGAGAATTCCGTTCTGATAAACAGGGGATCAGCCCCTGCTGATTGGAGCAATGCAGAAAGATGACACATCTGTATCCGCTCTGCAAAAACTGAGCCCTCTTTGCTGTATGGTCAGCCGTGAGTAAACGGACTCTACTGTCCATTTCCACCCAGCTACCCTCCGCTCCACCTAAACGAAAGAGAACAAATACCCTTCCATTTTTATTAGGGTACCCGATTGGACCCGGAGGATGGTGGGTGTAAACGGGCACAAGTCCATATACACCCGCCTGTCCATAAGGATGAATGGACCTTACAGTCAGGTCAGCCTGAAAAACTGACAGGCAGACCTGATGGGATCACCCATGTGAAAGTGGCCTTAGTGATTACATGAACAGGAACCATACTGATTGGTTCCCAATAGCTTTACTTGAAATGTTAGCGCTCAAATTGAGCATGGTCCCAGGCCACAGGATGTTTATTAATGTATCCTCAACATGAGGCATTATTCTGACAGCCTGAGGACAGCAAAGAATTAAGTTGGATGCTAGTCTGGTTAATGGACATCTCCTTTCTATTGGCCAGTAAGGCTACCCATAACATTGATGTTCAAAAACAGGTTTTTCCTGGGGTAGGAAGGAGCAGGGCTATACAGTAACCACATAGGGGAGTTTAAAT
This sequence comes from Glandirana rugosa, assembly GCA_018402905.1. NCBI lineage: Eukaryota > Metazoa > Chordata > Amphibia > Anura > Ranidae > Glandirana > Glandirana rugosa. Next base: position 1,315,256 of record BLSH010214066.1, on the reverse strand, counting down.
ATCCTTTAGAGAGTACCCCGGAATTTTAAGGGTATTAAGGGCACTCTGCATTAAGGCTAAAAAGGTGTGCAGTCACCTGGAAATGTCTGATATCTAGGCCAGTGGCTAACTTACTATCACAATACTTCCCCACAATTACAATTTTAAGGCAGTATTAAACTTAAAGCCCAACTCCAGGCATAAAAAAAGGTTTTCCATGCAGTGGGGCTGTAACTGCATTACAAGAGTTAACTGCTCGTTTTGTCCAGGGGAGAGTAGAAACCTATAGACACCAGATCTACTGTTCCGCCAGTGAACAGCACTCCCCATGACCCAGCAGTGGACTGCTCTGGACGTTCTCACGTCCAGCTAGCTGGGCTATGGGCTAGATGACATCAGAAGCCGCCCAACACACAAGGTTGCTAGGCCGGGGGGCAAACTGTCGGCGGCGATCGAGTCCGCCCTACCAGCTCCCTGCCCCCCCCCCCGACACAGTGAGCGTGCAAGCGCGCCTCCGGCGGCGCGCGGTGCTCACAGCACTAGTTATCACAGCCGCCGTCATATGGCGGTGGTTTGCGATAACGAGCCACTCTGTCGCCGTCAGACTGCGGTCGGCAAGTGGTTAAAGATTTTTTCCCTTTATTTTCATACGTTGATCCTGTTAGTAAGTCTGTTATTTTTAACAGCCCAAACTGTCCAGAAAAACAGATGGTTAGAGGGCTGGGACAAACAAACAATCTAACACTGACGTAGGGTGCTTACAATGGTCAGTTTTGATTAATATAAAGCATTTTTAGCACCCTCTAGTGTGTGCTAGGTGTAGAGTAGGTAAACCATATCCTGACTCGTACTGTAAATTTGTGAGTCTATAACTGGGTCAGGGTTATTGGAGTTCAGGGCTGGATGACTCATTGTGGTAGTTCTCTGGTGCCTCTCTCTGTCAGGAAGATTGGAGAACCTTCTAGAATTAGAGGGTGGGGGGTTAAGAGGAGCTGCCATGCATATTTATGAGGCCTCAACCAATCCCCAGTGGTGGACTGGCAGGGGACTGCGATAACCTCATAAAGAGACATGGGCCATGACAGCAAGAGGCAGTCAGGTGGAAGATGGAGATGCAGTGTTGAGGAGGCTGTCAGTGGCTCTTGAGGCGAACCCCCTAGTCTGGGGGGGGGGCTTGGGTGCTGGAAGGACCCTGCCAAAGACACAAGGGAGGAAGCTTTCCTGGAGGCAAAGAGGACAGTGTGAGTAGTGCAACACTGGTGGAAATTAACAAAGGGGGAGACTGCCACATGTATCCAGTCTCCCTTGAAGACGCTTAAATCTTCTACCTTTTTTCCTGGGAGATCTACAGAGAGTCAGGAAGCAGAGGGAGAAACTACATACTGCTTCATCTAACGTGCTGTAATGGGCTGTTGCTGAGCTGACAAGGAGCCTGTTGGTTCTATCAGGGTGAATCAGTGGAAGTGTGCACAGAAGGAAAGCTGAAGAGGAGACTGCATTTATCTGTACATAGGAAGTTGTCCCTAAAGTTTTGCTGAAGTCAAGTGGTCATCCCATAAACCCCCCCCCCCCCATCCGACTTTAGGTACATGTGCAGCTGTCTGCTTGAAAAGTCTTGCTGGACAACTAGCATTCGATCAGCGCTTGGAACCAATAGCTACAAGCACTGATCAGTGTATTCTGATGCAGGGGGGAGGAGAGGGGGGTTCTCCTTGTCAGAATGCAATTGCAGGGGAGATCCCTGTATACATCGCTGTGTTGATGCAGGGGTCTGTCAGCTTTTTTTTGCTCAACCCATTGGTTGGACGATAAAAAAAAACAAAACAAAAAAAAAAGGACGTGTATACCCAGGTTTACACTCTGTTAATAGTGAATGTGGGTTTGAAATTGCGCTACTTCAGCACAATTTCAAAGCTACCGGTCGGTGCAATTTCATATACGGCTTGCTGACATTTGTGTAAGAAATCGCAAAAAATAGTGCAGGAAACGTTTTCAAATTGATGCAAGTCGGAGATGCACTGATTTGAACAGCTCCAAAGACACAAATAGGATGCGTCTTGCCATGTGATTTTAAACAGTCAAACTGCACGACAAATCACACTTGTGAATGGGGGCTTTGTCAGAGTTTGGCTTTAACCGCTTGCCGACCAGCCGCCGTTGGTTCTCCTGCGCAAATCGATGTAGCTGTATGGCAGCTAGCACAGGCGTAGTTACGTACTGGAGTTTGACCCCCTTCTCTGCCAGTGACATTTATACAGTTATAAGTGGCTATTTTTAGCTCTAATCGCTATATAAATGTCATTGGTCCCAAAAAAAGTTTTGAAAGTGTCCCATCTGTCCGCCGCAATGTCGCAGTCCCGATAAAAATCACAGATCACCGCCATTACTAGTAAAAAATAAATAAATAGACACAATAACTTTTGCGCAACCCAATCAATATACGCCTATTGTGATTTTCTTTACCAAAAATTTGTAAAAAATTATATATCAGCCCAAACGGGTGAATACATTTGCTTCTTTATATATTTTTTTTTCAAAAAATTGTTGCTCTTTGTTTATAGCACAACAAATAAAAATCGCAGAGGTGATCAAATACCACCAAAATAAAGCTCTATTTGTGGGAAAAATAGGATTTTTTTGACTTACCATAAAATCCTTTTCTCTGAGTTCATTGACGGACGCAGCCTCTTATCCATGACATGTGGGGGTTATGCACCTTTCACTAGGAGTGGACTAGGCAGAACGTAGTTCAACTAAAAGCAGACACAGCCCCTCCCAGGGGCAGTCCTCACTTGGTATAACCCCTGCTGCCCTGCTAAGCAACTCAGTTTGTAACAAGCAGTACAAACTCAAGCAAAGAGGGGTGGGTGCTGCATCCATCAATGAACTCAGAGAAAAGGATTTTACGGTAAGTCAAAAAAAATCCTATTTTCTCTTTTGTTCATTGACGGACGCAGCCTCTTATCCATGACATGTGGGGACGTCCCAAAGCAGTGTCAAAATGAGGGGTGGGCAATGCAACAACTGTACTCAACAAAAGAGTTCCCCGGGAGGTGCCAGACGCGCCTAACACCGCTGCCTGCGAAACTTTGCGGCCAAAAGCAGCATCCGAGGATGCTGTAACATCAACTCTGTAAAACTTAGAAAAGGTGTGCACCAAGGTTCAAGTAGCCGCCTTGCATACCTAACAAACCGACGCCTGATGTCGGAAGGCCCAGGAAGTACTAATCATTGTGGTAGAGTGAGCTGTGACTGGAAAGGGGGGCTCCTAGCCCCGAACAGCATATGCACGGGTCACCGCCTGACGTATCCAATGTGAAATAGTGGCAGACGAGGCTGCCAACCCCTTGCGCGGACCATCCACCGCAACAGAAATTGCATCCAACCTCCAAAAGGAGGCCGTGGCCGCCAGATACACCCGCAGAGCCCTAACCACATCCAAAGAGTGCAAAGCAACCTCCTTAGGATGAGAAGGGCCCAGACACAGTGAAGGGAGGACAATGCCCTCATTGATGTGAAAAGCAGAGACCACCATCGGTAAGAAAGAAGGAGAAGGGCGCAAGACTGCCTTGTCCCTATATAGGACCAAGTACGGAGACCTACAGGACAGAGCCGCCAGCTCAGACACCTGCCTGGCGGATGTAATAGCCACCAGGAAAGCCACTTTCTGCGAAAGCAGCTGCAGGGAAATTTACCGGATGTTTTCGAAAGGTGGCTTCTGAAGCACTGAGAGGACCAAATTAAGGTCCCATGGCACTAAAGGCAACCGTACCTGGGGAGTGACATAACGAACCCCCTGAACAAAGGTACGAATCAATGAATGCGTCGCCAACGGATGCTGGAAAAGAATCGCCAGGGCAGAAACCTGTCCCTTGAGCGTGCTCAACGCCAACTTGTGATCCAGGCCTTGCTGAAGGAAGGCCAGCACCCGAGCCACTGAGAAGGAACAGGGGTTCCACCCCCCTGCCTCGCACCAGGCAATATAAGCCTTCCAGGTGCGGTGATAGATCTTGCGTGAAGGGGACTTACGCGTCTTAAGCATAGTGGGGATCACTGAATCAGAGACTCCCCTATCCCTTAACACCTGGGATTCAATAGCCAGGCCCTTAAAGCCAGCGACCGTAAAGCAGGGTGCAAGATGGGGCCCTGTGACAACAGATCTTCGTGAAGCGGGAGCCGCCAGGGAACATCCACCACCATCCACACCACTTCGGCATACCAAGGACGCCGAGGCCAATCTGGCGCTACCAGAATGAAAGGGATCCCCTCTGCCTCTATCCTGCACAACAGGCGCGGGAGCAGCTGGAGAGGGGGAAAGGCATAAAGAAGCTGGTACCGAGACCATGGAGCCACAAGGGCTTCCGCAGTGTCTGCCAACAGATCCCTCGTTCTGCTCACGAAGGCCTGTACCTTTCGATTGAGCAGGGACGCTAGTAGGTCCACGTCTGGCGTGCCCCACTTTTGACAAATCTGGCGGAACACTTCCGAGTGCAGGGACCACTCTCCCTGATCCAGCCTCTGGCGACTGAGGTAGTCCGCCTGCCAATTTGACGCCCGGAATGTAAACGGCGGAGACAGCCGGCACGGGAAGCTCTGCCCACCTCAGAATGTGGGCCACTTCCGACGCCGCTGCCGAGCTTCTCGTTCCGCCCTGATGGTTCATGTAAGCCACAGCCGTGGCATTGTCTGACTGGACCCGAACAGGCCGACCGTGCAACCTCCCCGACCAGTGGGCGAGGCAAAGCCTGATTGCTCGAATAGGCTGGCGTCCGTCATGACCACTGTCCATTCCATGGGGAGGAACGACTTCCCCAGCCCCAAGGCCGAGGTCCGCAGCCACCAGGCGAGGGAAAATCGGGTCCGGCGATCCAACCTGATCACCCGATCCAGGGATAATGGAGACTTGTCCCACCGCAGCAGAATTGCCCGCTGCAGGGACCAGGTGTGACTCTGGGCATACGGAACTGCCTCAAAGGTGGACACCATCAGCCCCAACACCCTCAAGAAAAACCTTAGGGAGGACCACTGCTGAGTCAGCAGGGCCCGCACTGCTACTTGGAGTGTCAGCAACTTGGCGGAAGGAAGAAACACCTTTGCCTACTCCATGTCCATAACCAAGCCCAGATATTCCAACCGGCGCGACGGAGTCAGCACCGACTTCTGAAGATTGATCACCCATCCGAAGTCCCACAGGGAACTGAGGGTGATGGCCACATTGTCCCTCAAGGCTGAGGCAGACTCTGCCCGCAGGAGAAGGTCATCGAGATAGGCCAACACTGCTATGCCCCTCTGCCGCAGTAAAGCCAGCACTGGGGCCAAGAGCTTGGTGAAGACCCGTGGAGAGGAGGCCAGACCGAACGGAAGGGCCACAAACTGGTAGTGGAGATCCCCCACTGCAAAGTGCAGAAAACGCTGGTGACCCGCACAGATGGGCATGTGCAGATACGCGTCCTTGATGTCCAAGGAGGCCAGGAAGTCTCCCTGACAAAGCGCCGCCACCACAGAATGGACAGACTCCATTCTGAATTTCTGCGCCCTCACAAAGAGGTTGAGCACCTCCAGGTCCAAGACAGGCCTGACCCCATCCTTTTTCGGGACCACAAAGAGGTTTGAGTAAAATCCACGGAAACGTTCCGCAGAGGGAACCGGAACAATCACCCCCTGAAGGAGCAGGATTTGCACGGCCCCAAACAGGGCCTGCCGTCGCCCCGGGGGAAGGCTCAGATTGGAGGCGAAGAACCTGTCCAGGGGCTGGGTACGGAACTCTATTTTGTACCCGGACGAAACCACCTCACGAACTCAGAGATCCGAGATGCGAGAGGTCCACCGGTCCGCGAACCGCGAACCGCAAGGGACGCTTCTGGCCCCCCATGGGGGCCTTGGCGGGCTGAGAGACCTTGCTCGATGCGCGAGGCGCACAAAAAAACCTCTTCTGAGTAGAGAAGGAAGTGCCCGCCCTACGCCAGGGCTCCTTACCCCTTCTAGGTTCCGGGAGGAACATACTCTTCCCCCCGATGTAATCCTTAATGATCTCATCCATGGAAGCCCCAAAAAGCCAACCGCCCTGGAAGGGCAGGTCCGCCAGGTCCTTCTTTGATGCCTGGTCCCCCAACCAGCATCTAAGCCACAGCAGACGTCTAATAATGACTGTGAACATGGACAGTTTCGACTGCACGGGGGCCATGTCGAGGGCCACATCACAGAGGTACCCAAGACCCTGGATCAGCTGGTCTGCCATCTGCACAGGTTCCAGAGGGGCCTGGAGATCTTCCAAAGCCCGGTGCACGATGGCCGCCCATTCCGTAAGTGCCTGGGCCACCAGCGCCGAAGCCAGCGGCGGTCGCATGGCCGACCCTGCCACTAGGAACATCACCTTGGACACCGCTTCAGTCCTCCTATCGGCCGGGTCCATAAAGGACAGAGAGTCCTCCATTGGAATGGTGGTTGCCTTGTTCAGACGGGCCACTGGTGGGTCCACCGTAGGAGACACCCACTTCAGCAACAGGGTATCTTCAAAGGGATAACGCACAGAAAAATGCTTAGGCATGGTCAAGGAACCCTGAGGTCGTTGCCATTCCTTGTAAACAAACTGATCAAAATACGGCAAATAAGGAAATACCTTAAGAGCCCGGGCCAGCCTATGTGACCCAAAAGCGTACGCCGCCTCCTGTGTCACAGATGTTTAACCCGTTGGCCGCCTCGTGTGGAACGAGGCCCAGCGCAAGCCGACCCCGTGTGCAGCTAAAGGTCGGCTCACGTCCCTCGGCCGCGCTGGGGAGACTACCTGGATCTAGGATATCCAGCTTGTCACCCAGCCGGCTACTTGATTGCATTCTTCATCAGAAATCTTGAGAAAAAAAGAAAAAAAACGGGGAACTGCAGGTCCCAGCAGGGAGCCAGGTCCTACTCCTTGCATTAGGCAGAAAAAACTGAGTTGCTTAGCAGGGAAGGAGGGGTTATACCAAGTGAGGACTGCCCCCTGGGAGGGGCTGTGTCTGCTATTAGCTGAACTACGTTCTGCCTATTCCACCCCTAGTGAAAGGTGCATAACCCCCACGTCATGGATAAGAGGCTGCGTCAGTCAATGAACGAAAGAGAAAAAAGGATGTCAATTTTGTTTGGGTACAGCGTCACATGACCGCGCAATTGTCAGTTGAAGTAATGCAGTGCCGTATCGCAAAAAATGGCCTGATCATTAAGGGGGCAAATCCTTCCGGGGCTGAAGTGGTCAATGTGTTAAACATATCTAAATTTACTAGTACAGCTAAAACTAACATCTCTCCAGACAAAACTGCTATCCAAGGCTGGCCCCATTGGTCTTACGTCCTGAGGAGACAAACTCAAGTGGGAAGTGTGTTACAAGCTAGACCACCAGGTAAAAAATGCTGTATTCAATTTTATTCAGCCACCACATTTTAGGATTGGTAAGCTGAAATATATTAACCACTTGCCGACCACCTCGCGTACATATACTGCAACAAGTTGGCTACGCTGCGCAGATAGCCGTCTATAAACACAGCCACAGACTCAGTTGGGGGCGCGCTGCGTGAGTGCGGCTGCGGGTTGGGCGGACTCGATGTCCGCCGGCGACCCGCGAACACCTTTTACAGAGGAAGAACGGGGAACTGCCCATGTAAACACAGCGGTTCCCCGTTCTGACAGGTGGCATGACCGTGATCTACTAATCCCTGTCATCGGGATCAGTTAGATCTGTCATGCCCCTGCCAGCCCAGCCCTCCCACAGTTACAACACAGTGAGGAGCACACTTAACCCCTTGACCGCCCCCCCTAGTGTTAACTCCTTCACTGCCAGTGACATTTTTAGATCTGATCGCTGTATAAATGTCAATGGTCCCAAAAAAGTGTCAAAAATGTCCGATCTATCGGATATCGCAGTCCCGATAAAAATTGCAGATCGCCACCATTACCAGTAAAAAAAAATAATAATAATAAAAACACCATAAATGAATTATCATGGTTGTAGACATGATAACTTTTGCGCAAACCAATCAATAATTTGCGATTCTATTCATCAAAAATATGACGAAGAATATATATCGCCCTTTTTTTTTTGGATATGTATTATAGCAAAAAGTAAAACATATTGATTTCTATTTCAAAATTGTTGCTCTTTGTTTTTTTTATCGCGCAAAAAATAAAAACCGCAGAGGGGATCAAATACCACCAAAAGAAAGCTATATTTGTGGGAAAAAAAGGAAGTCAATTTTGTTTGGGTACAACGTTGCACAATCGCACAATTGTCAGTAAAAGCGACGCAGTGCCAAATCACAAAAAGTGCTCTGGTCAGGAAGGGGGTAAATCCTCCCGGGGCTGAAGTGGTTAAAGGGGTTGGTAAAGGTTTGTTGTTTTTTTTTTAAATAACAAACCTGGTATACTTACCTCCTCTGTGCAAGGGTTTTGCACAGAGAGAGTAGCCCCGATCCTCTTCTTCTGGGGTTCCTCAGCGGCACTTCTGGCTCCTCCTCTTCTCGAGTGCCCCATCAAAGAAGCACTTTCCCTGGGGGCACTCGTGCGTGCGCGCTCCTGAGTCCTGCTGCTGTGTCCACTGACACGGACAGCAGGACTCGGCTCCGCCCCCGTCTCTGGATTTGATTGACAGCAGTGGGAGCCAATGGCTCCTGCTGCTATCAATCTATCAAATGAGGACCCCAGCCAGCAGCTGGTGCTGCTGGGCTCGTCCCCGTCGCTGGAACGATCGGGTTCAGGTAAGTAAAAGGAGGGCTCTGGGGTCTGCTTGACTACAGGTGGTTTTTCACCTTAATGCATAGATTGCATTAAGGTGAAAAACCTTGAGGGTTTACAACCCCTTTAAATATCTTGCTTTTGGATTTAAAGTTTTACAAACCCCACAACAGTAAAATCAGTCTGTATATGCAGTAAAGCATGCTGCTTATACTCACTGTGGAACTTAAGGGGTTAATCATCTGTATTATGTAAAAAAAGGCTGTTTGATCATGTCTTCGCTTAACATCCCCTGCTTCCACTGTCCCCCAATCTATCTGCTGATAGAACAAAGCCTTGGGGGCACTCTGCACATGCTCAGTTTGGTGTGTATTGCTGGCTAGAGTTTTTTTTTTTTTTTCTTGGGATGTCTTCTAGCCCTCTCTGGTTCTTCTCTGTTCGCTGTCTTCTGCCTCTGTCAGGTCTTCTCCCTCTGTTCTTCCTCTGATGTTGATTTGATGCTCTCTCCTTCTCGAATGCTGGATCCGCCATGTACCATGACTTCTATTGCCATGGGGTGTGGTAACCAGGTGATGTCATCAGGAGGCCCCGCCCTATATGAAACCATTGCCTGGGGCATGATGGGCGGTGATATAAGGGGGTGGGGCCTCCGGATGACATCACCGGGTGACGACAACCCATGGCAATATAAGTCAATGGCGGACCCAGCATTCGAGCACGAGAGAGCGCCGAGTGAACAGAGGGAGAAGACACGGCAGAGGAGAAGAACCAGAGAGGGCTAGAAGACATCAGCGGAGAGCAGAGGAGAACCGGCAGAGGGAGAAGACATCGCCAGAAGAGGGAGAAGAAATCAGAAGAGACGCAAGAGCTGATTCAAACTATTTTTACTTTTGACTCTTTTTTTTTTAGGTGAATGGGTAGGGGTACAAAGTGCTCCATACTCATTCACATAGGATGGGGGGGCCGGGATCTGAGGGGGCTTCCAGATTCCAATAAGCCCCCCCACCCGCAGACTCCGACAACCACCAGCCAGGGCAAGGCCAGGCCCTTGTTCTGATCAACATGGGAACAAGGTGCTTTGGGGAGGGGGGGACAGGGCCCCCCCCCCCGATCCAAGGCACCCACCCATGTTGAGGGCATGTGGCCTGGTATGGTTCAGGAGGGGGGAGGGGCTCGTTAGTCCCCACCCCCTTTCCTAACCTGCCAGGCTGCGTGCCCGGATAAGGGTCTGGCATGGATTTTGGGGGGCCCAATGCTGTTTTTTTGGCATGGGGGTTCCCCTTAAAATCCATACCAGACCGAAGGGCCTGGTATGCTCTTGGAGGGGGAACCCCATGCTGTTTTTTTTTAAACAATTGGCATGGAGTTTCCCCTAAAGAGTCATACCAGACACAAAGTGCCTGGTATTGTCGGGATCAAAGTTGGATCTCAGGTCATGAAAGTCGGATGGATGTCGGACTTCAAGTCGCAGGGCAAAGTCGGATCCACAGTCGTACGACTGTCGTGTCATACCAGTGTGAACCCGGCCTAAATCAACAACTAAAATCTATAGTATTACAGCTTACTAGTTCCTAGATATGGTGACTGTGTTAGTTTTCAGGCTAAAAATGTTTCCAGCAGGTACATAAAATGTTTTTAAATTTTGCCAGAAATGCAGTGAGTGAAAGGAATGTAGAGTTTCTAGCGTGAAAAAAAGAAAAGAAAGAAAAGCAATGTACACGCCTCATCTGAGGACTGCTAGGCCGCTATATTTTAAAAGTGTGTTTTGGGTATAGATACACTTCAATGTGATAGAGTTGTGCTTTTAGTTCATGATGTAAAAGGCTTTGCATCACAAATGGAATCTGTTTTATTTTTAAGGCTTGAACTCCACACGAAATTAAAGTATAACTAAAGGCAAAACATTTTTTAGTTTTGGATAGAGTGGAGATGGATTAGAACACTTTTCAGTTTTTATTGCTGCCTTTGCCTCTGTTGAGGAGAGTCGCCCTCTCTATTTGTCCTGTTTACCATTATCATTGAAAGTGAAAGTTAAAGAAAATCCCAAATTTTGGGTTGTCATCAGAGAAGTAATAGAGGGGACATATTCCAATGGGGACCTGGGGGTCCCCAAGATATTCCCTTAAAGTGGATGTAAACCCGAAAAAAAAAAAATATGTAATTAATAATTCTGCCTGGTAGAGTATAGCATGTCATATCATCTGTGCCCAGTCTTGCCACAAAGAGTTAATCCAACTGTCAGTAATGAGCTTATCTTTTTACAAGAAGAGAAAGTCCGACTAACAGGGAAATACACAGTCGATCCGCCCCTTGCTCTGTGAGTGACAAGCAATTTGCTTATCTCCTTTACACAACAGAGAAAGTTTTACACTCCCCCCTCCCTCTCTCCTCAATGTCTCAGTATAGAGGTGGGTGGGGAGGCTTGTGACATCACAACTCCACCCACCAAACTCCAGCAAACACAGACACACTCTGATTTCAGAGTTTTACAGAGCTGCTGGTGCTTACAGGAAGGACATTTGAAAGGTAGGGATAGATGCAGGAGGCTTGTATGTATATATACATTAATACTGTGTCATTAATTTATACTGGGTGGGTGGTGGGTTTACATCCACTTCAATTTACAGAGATTTCCTGTCACTTCCTGTTTTGGCGATGGGACAGGAAGTGAAAGGTAATCCCTCTATTGGGACAAAGAGGACAAAAATAAACCTTACAGGGGTTATAACCCTCCCTTGCTCTATACAAAATGAAAAAAAAAAAAAAGTTTTGCCTATAGTTCTACTTTAAGCCTCTGAAAATTTGGTCAGGTGAGTTTGGCTCTATAGGGAATCACAGGTTTGCAAAACATATCAATTGAAGAGTTAACACGTTGCTTGCCATTTAATAATCTTCCATTGTTATACTTTGTTGTAAAGCCTGTAGCTTGAATACAAACGTTTGTAATTGAAGAGTTAGCCGTGGTGACTGATGGATCCCAGGATATGACAGCCTGACGTTGTAACTAACAGGATCTCAGCTAGGATGCGAAGATCTCTGCTATTGGCAGGCAGTTGCATACTAATGACATTCAAGCTTGCATACAAACTGCTTCAGTCATGCCTTCTCCATCAATCAGTCTGCAGTGAGAAGAACAAACACTGAAAGCGATTATACTTTCAACATCTCTGATGACTGATAAGCAAAAACAGAAACCATTTAGCAAATTGATCGGTTCTACCCTGGCCACAGGTTAGGTTGGCCATAGACATATGAATCTGTAATTTATGACAGCCAATAGTTTGTCAGTTGCATACTATGTGCCCACTCAGAAAACACATACATTTTGGGTAATTACAGTAACATTTTATAAAACTTCCACAGATATTGGCCTGCATAGCCAGTGTGTCTAACTGTGTAATGCACAATGTGTTCTATGAACATTCAAAATTATGGTATTTTCTAAAATTAAATACATTTCTTCTATTCATTTATATTTCTGTATTGAAGCAGACCTTCACTCGCTTCAATGTCTTCTCTATAAGTTTCCTCTCCCGTTACACAATTGGACATTAACAATGTTATTATTTATTACAAAATACATTTTTTTTCTCGACTCGGCCTGCACTTACAGCTTTTTTCACCTTGATGAGAAAGCCCCCTCTATTTGAAACCTCCTGGGATGCACACATCACACATCCTAGGAGGCTTTGGGGCATTCTTTGCTGCACTGTGCATGGGCCAGGCAATCTTCACCACACTGTGCATGCACCAGGCAACATTCTCCACACTGTGCACACGCCAGGCAATCTTCACCACACTGTGCATGTGCCAGGCAATCTTCTCTGCACTGTGCATGTGCCAGGCAATCTTCACCGCATTGTGCATTGGCCAGGCAATCTTCACCACACTGTACATGGGCCTGGCGATTTCCACCACACTGTGCATGCACCAGGCAATCTTTACCACACTGCATATGCACCACATCATCAGGGGAATGCCGGCATAAACCAGGAAGAGTTAGCCAGCTCCCTGATGATGTAAAAAAGAGTAGAAGATGGTAGTGGACTGTGATGAGATCACGTGCAAGACACACAAAACTAGCACCATTTTGCCACAAGGACGCCATGACAGTTTTAGCTTAGTAAAAAACCCCTCACTCCTCATTCCCCCTCCCAACAACTTAAGAATTTCTGGGTCCCTTGAACAGACGCCAAGGAGTCTGGGGGAATGTTTTGCAGGCCCAATCGTAAACCAATAAATCAGAGTCCCTTAAAAGACAGCACAGGATGTCTCAGAGGGGCATAATTCGCTTTACACAGCTGCAACCTTTCAGTAGCCCTAAATCAACATGAGAAGGTAGAAAATAGACCCACAGTTCATAACTCCAGATAGGAACGTGACATATTAATAAAAAGTGTATATCTGTATGCGGGAAGGCATACTGATTAAAACAAACCCCAACATCGATGAATTCACTGATAGTTTATCCTCTTCCCAGGGTCACAGAAAGTGACAGGTCTGTCATGTTTAGGCTTGTCTTGATGCACTGTGGCCGCTGAACTCAAATTCCCCAATAATGAATTTGATAATTCCATCCCAAGATATGGTTTTTAGACTGCAAATTGCATATTAGGGAAGATTGTTATTCCATGGTCCAACCCTGGATAGCCCACGGGCTCATGTGAGTGGTCAGGGGCATACGACCCCACCCCTTTACACCCAGAGAAAAAGGGAATGCGAAGGACAGCTCCCAGTTCTCACCTTATCAAAGAACGAACATCCGAGAACTCATGAACTCATCATCGAATCTCTGATTGATCACGGACATTTAAAAGCAAGTAACTTTCCATTCTGTCTCATCTCTTTGCTGCTGTACATTATGTTGCTTAATACTTTGTAACATAATTTTTCTGTAAATATTTTACTGCACCAAACTTGACCTTTTCATTATTAAACCTTATCCTGAAAAGTATTAATCTTGTCCCTAAAGTTCTTAATGCAAGCTATAACAAATCTGTTCCTTTGAAGAGTGCTACGGTTTAAGATAACTCATCTGAATATTCCTGTCTCAGCATGTGTTACAGGTGGTTATTCTAAAATCATAATTGGTATTGCTAATTGTTGGAGACCTAACACTCCGGATCAAAGGTTAGTGGTGGCACTGAGAGGGTTAATTGTTTGAATTAGCCCAGTAACAATCACTCTCAGGCGTCTGGCACTTAGACGGTGGTCCCGCAAGCTGGGAAATCTTTGTGCTGAAAGCAGCTGAGAGTGGTATTGTTACGTTAGTGACAAGCGCGGTGTGAGCTCAATTAGTCCTCTGTCACCGGTGATTGAGGAGGGCAGTGATCTGATACCAGAGTTCATCACATGGACAGTGATTACAACAGGCAACACTGGATTAGAAAGGAATGTGAGTATGTTTTTTGAGGACAACAAGGTAAGAGGGGAAAAAAGAAAAAATGGACAGGGGGAGTGAAGTTTCTATTTACCTAAGAATTAACAAAACTTTCAAATTTCATACTTGACAATATTACAGTTTTGTATTTTAGATACCTTTTTAATCACCCTAAAGAGACCCTGTTAATCTCAAAAAAAGTAAATGTTCTAGCCCTGCAGCTACCATTAGAATTTTTTTTTCTAAATTCCACGCATGTACAAACACACTTCATGCAAACCCCATGCAGATATTATTCTGGTCAAGATTTGACCCCAGTGCTGCAGGGCAGATTTGCTAACCATTAAGCCATTGTGCTGCTTTTCAATGATCACAATTTTTATTATGTGTTGCCTCTGCATTGCCCATTTGTATCCAAGTAAGGCCACCAAAGACTGCCCACATGTTACCTGTGTATTGTCACATTTACAAGTCTGTTGCCCATATACTGTCCCAAATCCCAATAGGTTGCCCATGTATAGCCATGATTGCCTATGAGTTTTCCACATATTGCCACAATTGTATAGCCTATTTTCAATGCTGTGGAGTCATTTGTGTAGTATGTAGGTCCTGCTTGTTTTGGGGACCATATGACTAAAGGACTGTAATCAACCACTGACACCCCCCCCCCCCAACACCACCCCCAGAAACTCAAGCTCTGAAAGTTCAAATGTATGGATATAAACACAAAGATTGAACAGGTCTTATGCACAGCCCAGGCATAACATGGAGTATTCATTGATACCAGACTAGTGTTGAGCGAACCCGGACTGTAACGTTCGGGTCCGTACCGAACTTTCGGGTGTCCGTGGCACGGACCCGGACATTTCAAAAATCGTTCGGGTTCGGTCCGGGGCCTGGGCTTGCAATGTCAGGCCCAAGCGAGTTGTGATCAGACCATAGTTACTTATGAGGTACAATACGGACCCGACACGTATTCTGGACAAGTTAGAAACACAAATATAGGTATGTAAACTTGAAAGTCTCGAACTCAAAGACCCCCACCACAACCCCCCCCCCCCACAGTCACCAACTAATGTCAGGAAATCAGTATACCAGGGGTTTTGTTCGTCCTGGATGTATGATGTGTTTACTGAGGTGTCGTAACTTTTATCCGATATGTTAACACCGTTATACACCTTTTGAGTATCCGTTAGTACCGATATGTACCCGTTGGATAACCCTAAACCCTG
>BLSH010214066.1:1282433-1295607 GCA_018402905.1 Glandirana rugosa | reverse complement strand
CCCTATCCCCATTTATTTGTAGGGCACTTGCCCTAGTTTGAAGATGATTTTAGAACAGTTATATGGCTTCTACCATTAATTAATACTTTTCAGACACAGTTTGAAGATGATCCACATTCACCTCCATTTTTGCTTTTTTTATGTTTTTATTTTTTTTAAAATATTTACAGTTATTTCCCTGGCCCCATTTTTTTGTAGGGCACTTGCCCTACCCTTACCCCCATTTTACTTCCTTTTGCAGCCCTCTAGGGCTTTCCAGGACTTTGTTACAGCCATTTTTGTGCATAAAAGTTCGGGTCCCCATTGATTTCAATGGGGTTCGTTGTCCGTGCGATCGTTCGGGTTCCGTCCGGACCCGGACTTTGTCCCGAAGTTCGGACGGACCAGCAGAACCCGAACTTCCAGAGGTTCGCTCAACTCTATACCAGACGCATCCAAACAGAACTTGTAACACAAGAAGAAAGGGTATAGACAAATTACTCAACTCTCTTCCACAGACTCTTTCATGACCATCTAACCGTACTCGCTGGAAAGTCATCTTCACAAACTGGACACAATCATGATAAAAGGAAAAATTAAGGAGTTGCATGTAGGAGATGCTTGTTTTCACCAAGGTGGCAGTTGGAATACAACTGGCTGCTGTTAAAATCAACTTTACGTTCTTTATCCCCATTCTTATATTCTTTATGCACAATGAAAAGTCAAGAGTTTGGAAAAAAATATATAAAATAACATTTTGGAGGTTACAGGAGGTTATACCATATCCTTTTTGATGTTTTCCTAGATAAAATTAAAAAAAAACCTACTACTTATGACCAAATAGATTTGGAGTATCTGATGGGCATGCTTCTCTATTCAGTGCACCCAAAAGTAATCATGTCCTTTATATCTTGATAAAACCAGAAGCCTAGCACAGTGCTATTTGTACAGCATAGAAAACAATTGAATTATCTTCAATGAGTGAAGCTGTAAGATAAGCTGGTGAATTAACAGCAATATGTGCTTACTATGTAGGGTGTCTGATAAGCTATACCCAAGGTCTACAGACCCGGCAGTGTCCTTATAAATGTATAATGCCTGCTTTTAAAGCTGAAGGCTAATATAAAAGACCACTCGGTGCTGGTTTGAGACATGATGGGGCTATGGGCAAAACAGTGGAACACCATAATCTAATGTACTACATTAGGTCACAGGAACATCACAGAGAAAATAAAGAACCTAAGGCAAATCTGCAAAGTGAGACTTAAACTATCCATGGTCCAATGCACATGAGGAAAATAAGGGTGTGTTTTAAGGGGTGCAATAATTAGTGGCTCTTCAGCCTTTACATATCAGAAGAATAACAACCATCAGCAATGTTACATCACACCTTAGGCTTCATGTACACTAGGCCATGATGTACCATGGCTGTAGAAAAACACAAAACGTTTTGAGGTTTCCCACGGACAACTGGATAAACATTCTTATCCTGAACATGATTCTTCTGTAGCAGCTCCTAAACTATGCTAAAAGCCTATGTGTACATAGACACATAGCAAATCCAAAGAGTGTACAAGTACATATTACATACAGCAGTCCTGGAAGTGCAAAGTCCCTGGGTCCACTGGAACTTTCATATGTATCTGTAGAACATTAACAGGGTAGAGGAATAAATGAGGCAACTGGATGGATGGCTGAACGGGAGAAGGGACCAAGACTGGAACCTCTGCAGCTCCCGCAGAAGATCTGGGTAGGTTCCATGCATTTGAAGAAGTGGGCAAAGTCCCTGGAAACGCATCATGCACACCCCTCTCCTGACATCCACCAGGCATTTTGACAGCTGTCATTCTCGTGTCGTGCCTAGAATGCTGCCGCTAAGATCCATACATTGAGCTGGTTAGCTCCCTGTCATCCTCGGTCTCTGTTTACTTAGTGATGCCTACAGCCTACACACGATTAGAATTTCTGTAGACTTTTGTCTTCAGATTTACCAAAACCATAAAATATGAGGTCAAACCTTAAGAGTTTCAATTTGTATGCAATCAGGCAGGCCCTTGCACTACAGGGTTTTGGTAAATCTGAAGACAAAAGTCTACAGAAAATCTAATAGTGTGTATGGGGTCTAACACTGATTACAGCTCCTTGGTCTCAGGTGTTCCCTATTCATGCTAACTTCAATGTAAGTGTGCTGCTTATTTTAATAAAGTGCTTTTTATTTGATACTGACCTCAGCGCCCTGCTATTCGTTTTCTTGTACATTGACACATCGGCTCTTATGGAGTTGAGTTTAGAAACTATGGCAAAAAAATGGCAAAAGCTCCTAAACTCAAGTTTAGGAGCTGTAGTGTACATGAAGCCTTAGAGCAGAAAAATAAAAGCTCAAACGCCTGTAAAAGCAGGTTTTTTTTGAGCTGCAGTGTGCATGAGCCCTAACACAGATGTTAACCTCATAGAACGGTTTACTGAGTGAAAAGGAAGTAATACCAGCAGTAGAAGAAGAGATTGTATAATAATGCGCTTAGGACTATTAGATAGGCTGCTGCCGCTCAGATGACTCCACCAATAGGAGGAGTAAAGAAGGTAAATGTGATATATCAGGGCTTGGCGCTGCCTATTTAATCAAAGATATTCAAAAAGTGTGTGAAAGGTATCCTAATATAAACCCACGTGGTTAAGTGTATGGGCCTGTAAACAATATAGTGAACTGTTATGTACATACTACACATTTGTGTAACTTATACATACATGTGCAATTGGTGCAGTGTAAAAACTCTTATACACTAGAAAAAGTGCTCAGTGCAAATTGTGCAATCCTTCAAACTTGATCAAAGTGTGAACTCTTATATAACCATAAAGTGCCTCTTGCAATCCTACGAACTATATAAGCAAATGCAATGTATAAAAAATATAAAAAATTACAGTCCTTGGACATAAATTAAAGTGGTTGTCAAGTCATGACAACCACTTTAAACTACAGGTAAGCATACAATAAGGCTTACCTGTAGGTCCAGGAAATATCTCCTAAATCTGCACGGTTTAGGAGATATCCTCTGTATCTGCATGTGCCGAACAGCTTTGTTCCAAGGGAAGTGTTTGCATACTAGCTCATTATGCCTTTGCTTTGCAGGTTTTTATTTTTTATTTTTGGGGGGTGGGGGCGGCTTTACAACCACTTTAACAATAAAGTGCTCAGTGCTGGTTATATGTGCTCCTATTCAACCTCCAAGTCATTATCGAATTATAGGTCCTTGGTATGCCACTGAAAGGGCAGGATATTATGATCCTTAATGTTGGTGCTGCACAGTTTATGAACAATAGACAGAATAAAAGATAAAACATCTGCATTATTCCGCCTGACATTTCACTTCCGGTACTCGGGTACGTCAGGCCACACCCTACGTGTTGCGTCACACCATGTGACTTCTTCAAGTTCCCTGAAGAAGTCACATGGTGTGACACCGATGTTCTTATCGGATATGCAATTTTATATTATTTTGATGTAAGCGCGCAATTAGCTTTTTAATAAAACAGTTTGGTTTTAACTTACTATGCTATGAGAGGCACTTTATCTATTTAACCCCTACATGGCTTGTGGAGTGGCCAATGGTGGCAAGTGAGTCTGGAGCCGTGCAGCCTGGGCTAAGGGGATACGAAGGAAGGGATCAGGAGTGGACATCTATAGCCTCCTAAGGATACTAGATTGCTTTTGCTATATCCAAGTGGCTTTGAGGTGAGAGCATAGAGAGCACAGAGGTGTTGGTGAAGGCATAAGATCTGCGTGGAACTTCTTTAGAAGAGTGGAATATATCTGCACTGAAGCATTAAGACACTTTATGGAATTAATGTTATTATTTGATCATTATTTATTACAGAGACGAGTTTATGAATGTTTATATATTCACTGCTGTACACAAGAAATTATATATCAACTAATGGATTTAAAGATTTATTTTATATATATATATACATATGGCACACTCAGATACAGTGCAGTACCAATTCTAAACATTTATATTTTATGTGTAGCTGTGAACACAGTGGGTATTGCAGCAGTTTCACTTGGATCATAATGCTGGATTCTTACCATGACATCTTATTTGGACATTTTTATTATTATTTTTTGTTGTGGATAGACACTATTTATTTATTTGCACTTTATTCACTTTACTCAGTGACATGGTGGCGCAGGGGATCGCTATCATTACCCTTTCACATGGGCGTTCCGTATGTCTGTTTTTCATCTGTCCCTTGATGGATGAAAAAGGGGCAGCAATGCATTCATATGGGCAAACGGATGTAAACTGATTATCTGTTTACATCCGAATTGTATTTTAGGTGTGGCCCAAGAAATTCCTCTTCTTCTATTTGGGCCCAGGAAGGTCAAAGAGTTGGACACCCGTTCTCTATCACTTTCCATATTACCAGAGTTTGAGTAAGAAAACTATTTTTTTTCCATATTATTGATTATTAGAAGGTCGGAGATGAACGGGGGAATGTCCTGAATTATAATTCTTCCTTCAACACAAATACGCTGTATTTCAAAATAAGATCAAATAGTGATAATTTTACTTTAAATGTATTTAATTCATGATCACACTGCATTTGGCTTCAAGTTAAAACAAGCTATTAAAGTAATGTTATCTTGGTCTTAAGTGTTTGCTAATCATCCACACATGAAGGTCAGTCGGCACAAAATTGGCTCTTGGTCGAATGACCTACACAAGACTGAACTTTTGTTTTGGCTCAGGGAAAGAGAAACATTTCACACGAGGAAACCAAGGGAATACTGAGATTGTGCAAGCATCTGCCGCCATGCTTTCAGCGTAAACCCAGCAAAGATTACCCAAAGAAGGAAAACAACCATTTTCATTATGTACTAAAGACAGTTGTGATCTTCTGATGTCTAACAAGAATTATAGTTAAACCACACACTTCATTTTACTCTTTAAAATTACTTTTTATTTTTAGAAAATTGTAGTCCTGTTTAGTATTTCAGATTCAGATGTTCCCGATTTTAACCTTCGAGAAAAGACAAAAAGTAAGGCGCGCACACCTAGTGCATTACCAGAGACATTTAATAGAATAAAAACAGGTTATAAGTGGGTTTTTATTCTATTAACCTGTTTTTTATTCTAGTAGGCTACTTTCACACTGGGGCAGGCGGGTGGTAAAGTGCCGCTAGTTTCAGTGGTGCTTTTCATCTGTTATAGCAGTGCTATGCAGATGGGAGCGCAGATCTTTTAACCCCCCACAAGAGTCAAAAGTGCCGGCGTGCTGCGCTTCTGAGGCGGTGTGCAGCCACTTCGGAAGCGCTTGCCATTGATTTCAATGGCGGGCTGGTGGAGGAGCAGTGTAAACAGTGCTCACCGCACCATCTCAAAGATGCTGTTTGCAGGACTTTTTTTACGTCCTGCAAGCATACTGCCCAGTGTGAAAGCACTCAGGCTTTGACACTGGGGTGGATGGTGGATGGGGGGGGGGGGGTGGTTTTCAGGCTCTATTTATAGCCAAAAGCACCTGAAAAACGCCCCAATTTGAAAGGGGCCTTAAATGTCTCTGGCAATGCACTAGGTGTGCGTGCCTTCCTTTTTGTCTTTTCTGTAGTTTTTATTGGATTACCCCATCAGAGGAGGGAAGCATCCGCCTAGTCTTGGAGTTGTCGCACCCTTGCTGTTTCTTATTATGGAAGACCTTTTGGCGCTGGAAGTGACTGTTTTCTTCGATTTTAGCCCTCGTTCACACTTCAGCTGACCTCACTTGATTTCAAACCTGCATTTCAGGGCAAGTTTGAGGGTTTCTGCACAGATGTCTATTGAAATCACCCCTGAAGTTGATTGGGGCAGTGCCGTTGCCAGCAATAGGCTGTGAATTGGCATGCAATTTGACATGTCAAATCGCATGTTAAATTGTGCCCATGTGAATGGGGGCTGAGGGTGAAACATATAACATGCTCCCAGTGCTGCAGCTTCCGCCCGCTGCCCCCCCCCCCTTCCTGTGGCAACAGTATGGGGAGAAGTTCCCTGAACTAGCTGCCACTGTTAAACCACTTCCCTACCGCCGTATGCAGAATTATGGCCGGGAATAGGTTCAGTTATCCTGACTGGGTGTCAAATGACGTCCAGCAGGATAACAAGTGAGGGCGCGCAGCTCGGCGATCGGTGGTGTGGTGCGTCAATCTGACACACTGCATCTCCGATCTAGGTAAAGAGCTTCTGTCAGAATCTCATTACCATGTGATCAGCCGTGACAAATCATGGCTGATCACAGTGTAAACAGGAAGAGACGTGTATGGGCTTTTCCTCTACTCGTGTCTGCAGACGTGAGTAGATGAGAGTCGATCGGCAGCTCTCCTGACAGGGGGGGGGGTCTACACTGATTAATGCCTGCCAGTGCCTTCATATAACTGTTGCCTATCAGTGCCACCCATCAGTGCTCAGTGACGCCTATGAGTGCCCATCAGTGTTGCTTATCAGTGCTCATCAGTGCTGTATATCAGTGCCCGTCAGTGCTGCTTATCAGTGCCCATCAGTGCTGCATATAAGTGCCACCTCATTAGTGCCGCCTCATCAGTGCCAATCAGTACTGCCTCACTAGTGCCCATCAGTGTAGCCCCATCAGTGCCCATCAGTGAAGGAGAAAACATACTTATTTACAAAGTTTAGTGACGCGAAACAAAAGAAAAAAAAAGACACAAGTCCAACCTATGTGTGTGTTTTTTATGTCAGTATTACATTGTATATCCCCCAATGTTGTGGTCCCTTAGGTGTGCATCTAATAGTTTTTTGAATTTATCTATACTCCCAGCAGAAACTACTGCTTGTGGAAGAGAATTCCACATCCTCCCTGCTCTTACCATAAATAAACCTCTACGCATTTTAAGGTTAAACCGCCTTTCTTCTATTTTTAGTGAATGGCCGCATGTTTTTGTGTACTCCCTTGCACTGAATAGTTTTGTCCCTATTGTGGGGTCACCAGTACAATATTTGTACATTGAAATCATATCCCCTCTCAAGCGTCTCTTCTCCAGAGAGAATAAGTTCAGTGCTTGTAATCTTTCCTCATAACTAAGGTCCTCCAATCCCTTAATTAGCTTTGTTGCCCTTCTATGAACCCTTTCCAATACCAGGATATCCTTCCTGAGGACTGGTGCCCAGAATTGAACAGCATATTCCAGGTGTGGCCTCACCAGAGACCTATATAGTGGGAGACCTACATCCCCAGCAAGCATATTCAGCTGAACGGCTGGAGTGAGCCACAGAAGGACGAGTTGGGTCCTTACTACGGTGCCTTGACCTAGAGGGTGAACCTCGGTGCCCAGACCTGGAAGAGGAGTGCCAGTGCTGAGATTTTGATGAGTCACTTTCTTTGTGTGCGCTGTGCTGAGGATCAGACCTAGAAGGGCTGTAGGAGAGAGAGAGAGAGAGAGAGAGAGAGAGACCACACACATTAGGGGAGACAACGGAATTGCTGTCCCCCATCCCCCCCCCAGCAGGCAATACCAAGGGGAGATCCCCCATTTATGTACCTGCTGTGAGAGGGCTGGCCACAGGCAAGCGTTCACACGTCCATCGTCCTGGAGGTCTCCATCAGAGGGCTGCATAAAAACAACCAGGTCAGCGTCAAAAACACACCCACACTTTGTGACAGGAAAGGAAGGCACTCCCCTATCTCGTAGCAGAAGAGCTGAGGCTTGGGGAAGTCGCCGCACAAGCCCGCAAGCATGCCCAAGGCTTGCAGGCTCTTCCCCTGTTTAAATTTGGCACCTCCGTGATGTCACTGCAGCGCCGCACAGCGGTGCTCATGCGCAAGAGTGACCACCACCATTTTGATGGAAACACACATGCACGAACCAAGTCTTTCTCCCGCACTGAGCAGCCGCAGGGACAAACGAGGAAGAGAGCAGCGGCTGGAACGCAGGAAGGAACCAGTCACCATGCTTGGGGGAACAATATGCCGGAGAGGAGAGAAAGAAAACAAAAAAGACACACAGAAAGGAGATAATTTATATAAACGGTTACCATAAGAAAGGGAGGTACAATACTTTTCACCACTCCTAGCCACGATCACGCCAGGCCAAGGTAGGATGGTCATGCCAGACTTGGGGCAGGTAGGGCCATCTGCTAATAGCTAGGCTATCTGGTCAATGCGTCGCTTGCCTGCCAATGGCTAGGCTTCTAGCTCTTCCAGCACCTCTTCCATTTGTCCACTCCATACCCTGCTAATAGCTAAGGCTTATCGGAATATTGCAACTCTTCTTTCTTAGGGTCGCAGCTCAGCTGATCCTGATCGTGGAAGGAACAACTTTGCGTAGAGGACAACCAACTCGGTCCTTCGGAGGAGGAAAAAAAGGTACCCGGCCGCTGGCTCGAAGCAAAAATTTATGGGAGTGGAGTCCTATAGGGTAGTAGTGGAGGTGGGGCTAAACCCACACGTATGCTGCCATGGAGTTTGTTTTACATGCAAAAAAAATGTGCATTTATTTATTTATTTTAACCACTTCAGCCCAGGAAGGATTTCCTACTTTAGGACCAGAGCCCTTTTTGCGATTTGGCACTGCGTCGTTTTAACTCACAATTTCGTGGCCGTGCGATGTTGTACCCAAACAAAATTTGCGTCCTTTTTTTCCCACAAATAGAGCTTTCTTTTGGTGGTATTTGATCACCTCTGCCTCATTTCTAATCGCCGCTATAAACAAAAAAAGAGCGACAATTTTGCAAAAAAAAAAAACAATTTTTCTTACGTTTTGCTAAAATACAAATCCAAAAAAAAAATATATAAAAAAACATTTTTTTGCATCAGTTTTGGCCGATTTATATTTTTCCTCATATTTTTGGTAAACAAATTTGCAATCAGTGTTTATTGATTGGTTTGCGCAAAAAGTTGCCACGTTTACGAATGATGAGAATTCATTTCTGGGGTTTTTCTTTTTTTTTATTTTTTACTAGTAAAAATGCACTGTACTGTGTAAATGTCATTGGCAGTGAATGGGTTAACCTGCAGGGGGCACTCTAAGGGTTAACAGTGTTCCCTAGGCGTGTTCTAACTGTGTGTTGGGCTGGCCTGGCTGGGGGAAGGGGGTGATCATGGCTTCCATATACAGGAAGCCTGTGATCATCGCCCTTCCCCCTCTATGAGAACGGAGATCTGTGTTTACATGCACGGGCCTCAGTTCTCTCACTGTGTGGGGGGCATCGTGGGTAGCTGGCCCTGGACACAGTGAGTGCGCGAGCGCGCCTCCGGTGGCGCGCGCTCACAATACTAGTTATCGCGGCCGCCGTCCTGTGACGGCGTTTCGCGATAGCGAGCCAACTTGCCTCCGTCACGCCGCGGCGGGCGGTCAGCAAGTGGTTAAGTGATCTTACATACTAGCACATTATAGCATTGCCTTGAAGAGGATGCGTGTTTTTTTTTTTTTTTTTTTTTTTTCAACTATACTACGGCTTTAAGAAGATTCACCCTCTCCATTTGTCCTGTTTACTAGTATCACTGAAAGTGAAAGTAAAAGAAAATCCCAAATTGTGGGTTGTCAACAGGACAGTAATAGAGGGGAAATCTTCCAATGGGGCACTAGTTCTGGTGACCTTAATTTGCAGGGATTTCCTCCCACTGCCTGTTTTGGCTATGGGACAGGAGGTCAAAGTAAATTTCCCAATGGAGAAAGATGGCAAAAAAAAACCTACAGAGGTTATAACCCTCCCTTACTCTATCCAAAAAGAAAACAGATTTGCCTATAATTCTACTTTAAAGTGTTATAGGCATAAACGCTGAGTGGGGATAACTATTATAGAAACTAAAAATGGTTTTGGGGCAATGTTATCTTTTTTCATTTTTAAATTTTACCAACTAGGGCGAGTACATTTATAATGTATTTATTAGACGGACTGAGCCTGTTCTGCCACCTGCGAACCTCCAGCTGTGCCACTTCCCCTTCTGTGTACTCTCCGTGGAGAGCTGTGACAGATCAGGAGACTCCTGGCCTGTCAGTCATTGTGGGAGGTCATAGGAGGCAGGACAGACCTCTTGGAATGTCAATTAAATAATGCGGCATGAGTAGGCAGTTCAGACTGGGGGTTTCTGACTCCCAGATCCACCCACTAAAGCGAGCGGCAACATAATCACTGCTTGCTTAGAAATAGCTACAGCAGGGCAGAGACAAGACTGGTGGCCAGGGGTATACAAGGCATAGAGGCCACCGATCTTGCAACATGGATGTCACAAGAAATTAAGCCATAATTCAATTAAAGTCTGACTCCACTTTTGTTGAGAAAAAAAACACTCCCCTTTAGGTGATATTTGTACATTGAAATGATTATAACAAACTTTGTTGCAGATTCCTACCTTTTGTTATTCTGAAGAAATCCCTGTTTGTTCCTCCGTGCCTCTCTGCTCTGTGGGTCTAATGGGAGTGGTTTTATAATTATCTATCAGCTGTGCACCTGCACAGCACTAATGAGGAAATCTACTGGACATGCATCCCTTTAGACGTGTGCCTATTGAAAGTATCTCACCAAAAATTAAATTTTTGTTGCAGGGGATGCCTGAAATCTGACTTGTATTTTAGGCAGACTTTTAGGAAAATTGGTGAGCCAATCATTAAGCAGGAAATTATGTTTCTGGGGTATGTTCAGTACACACTTTGTGTACAGAACAACTCCAGGCAGCCATATTGCATGGCATTTACAGAAAATTACAGTGCTGCAGATTGAAAAGGAAATGTCATTTTTAACCACTTCACCTCCGGAAGAATTTCCCAGTTTAGGAACAGAGCACTTTTTGCGATTCGGCACGGTGTTGCTTTAACTGACAATTGCGCAGTCGTGCGACGTTGTACCCAAACAAAATTTGCGTCCTTTTTTTCCCACAAATAGAGCTTTCTTTTGGTGGTATTTGATCCTCTGCGTCATTTCTGATTGCCGCTATAAACAAAAGAAGAGCGGCAATTTTGCAAAAAAAAACCAAATTTCTTACTTTTTGCTAAAATTCAAATAAAAAAAAATATATATATATAAAAAGACATTTTTTTCACCGGTTTTGGCTGATTTATATTCTTCCTCATATTTGTGATAAAAAAAAAAAAAAAAAATTGCAATCGGCGTTTATGAATTGGTTTGCGCAAAAATGGCCGCGTTTACGAATGGCGAGAATTCATTTCTGGGGTTTTTTATTTTTTTTTATTTTTTACTAGTAATGGCGGTGATTTGCGATTTTTAGCGGTACTTGCAGCGGACATGTCGTACATTTTTGACACTTCTTTGGGACCAATGACATTTATTCAGCGATCAGAAATGTAAATGTCCACTGATTACTGTATAAATGTCATTGGCAGTGAAGGGGCTAACCTGCAGGGGGAGATCTAGGGGTTAACTGTGTTCCCTGTGTGTGTTCTTACTGTGGGGGGGTTGGGCTACCATGGGCATGAGAGATCTAACTGATCCCAGTGACAGGGATCAGTAGATCTCCCATGCCCGCACTGTCAGAATGGGGAACCGCCACGTTTACATCGGTGGCTCCCCGTTCTTTGCCTGTGGCCGCTCATCGTGGCTCGCCGGTGGACATTGGGTCCGCCTGAGCCGCGGGCACACTCCTTAGGAGTGCGGTGGGGGTGCGCCCCCTAGCGGCCATTTGCAGATCGCCGTCTTTTTTTACGGCGATTCGCGGCCAGCGTCCACACTGCCACGGTAAATATGCGGTAGGCGGTGTGGAACTGGTTCATAACATTCAATCACAATATGATTTGTGTCGCAATTATATACACTATATTATTTTTTCTATTGCTATTTTTTCCCCATGAAAGTGGGGCTACCCTTTAAAGTGGTAGTAAACCAGTGTGTTTTTTTTTTTTTTACCTGCAAGGCAATGTCAGAATGTGCTAGTATGCATAGCATACTAGCACATCATGTGACACTTACCTCAGAACGAAGCCTCTCAATCCACGCTCTGTCACCAGTGAAGGTGCTTCCATCTTCACCCAGAAGATGGGGTGGCCGGAGTAACCAGAACGTCACTATTTACAACCACTGTTTACAGCACAGGACTCTGAAGGATCGGCCTGGGTGGCTGTTCCTCCAGAGTGCATGTGCCAGCGATGTCACCCGCTGCATGTACAGTAAATATCTCCTAAACGGTGCACATTTAGGATATAATTTACAGCACCTATAGGTAAGCCTTATTATAGACTTACCTATAGGTAAAAATTATGCATGGGAGTTTACTCCCACTTTAATGCACACCGCATTTCTCAGAGATGAAAGACTGGGGGAAGAAACAACAAGCATATGGCTGTGTGGTATGAAAGCACCAATACTAAGGGGACCTAAATTGTCTGCCCGGAGTTCAGCTTTAAAATAAATAACAATACTGAGTTATTCATTACAAAATCTGCAAAGAAGAGTGCATTTACACTATGCATGTGCAGCCCACTGCTTTAAACCACCCAATGACCTGCAAAATAGAAGAAACAAATATTTTCCTGCATGCTGGAAATGGGAAGAGTCGTGAGATCCCTGAACTGCAGGAGTTATGCTAAACATTTGCTCAGAAGACACCAAACCTGTCATCAGCTTGCAAAGAAGCGGTGCAATTCAGTTACCTTATCCAAAAAAAGACAGAAAACATCAGCAGCATATTACTGGTAAAATAAACGAAGACGTTACATCAGCTTGGGAAGGTAACTTCAGCTTGGAGAACAAAAAAAAAAAAAAAAGTCAAATTCCAGGAATGGCCACAATGCAACAGCTGCATCTAGTGGCCAAAATAGGTATTAGTCATAAAGAATGTGAATAGGAATTGTGCTTACACACAAAAACAGATGTCCTCAGGATTTGAACCTAGATTTTAGGATGGAGCAAGTGCTGCATGTACTGGCACAGACTCCCATTTAAAATATACCACACAAAGAGGAAAATAGCGTCACTCATTTGTTATGGGAGGACGGAGCACATGCCCCATGTAGACTCCCACCGTGATATAAAAGGTGAGAGGCTGCATCTAAAAACAATCCTTTAGAAAGGCACTTATACCCCTTACCTGCCCAGGCCAATTTTAAGCTTTCAGCACTCTCACACTTTGAATAACAATTGCGCGGTCATGCAACACTGTACTCAAATTACATTTTTATAATTTTTTGAGACATATAGAGCTTTCTTTTGGTGGTATTTAACCACTTGCAATAAGTTTCACACTCTCACGACTTTCG
>BLSH010214066.1:1232007-1249983 GCA_018402905.1 Glandirana rugosa | reverse complement strand
ATGTATTTTGGGGTGTCATTTTTGCTTTGTACATGCTATGTGTTGGAAATATCTTATAAATGGACAACTTTGTGTAAAAAAAATGCAATTTCATTTTTTTCCACATTTTCCAAAAACTTCTGGAAAAAAATGAATTTTTCAAAAGACTCATTATGCCTCATAGATTATACGTTGGGGCGTTAGCTTTCCAAAATGGGGTCATTTTGTGGGCAATTCCATTGTCCTGGTGCTCCAGGGCCTTCAAAAGTGTAATAGGTGGTTGAGAAATGAGATGTGTAATTTATGCTCGTAGAACGCTTAAAGGTGCTACTTCAATGTTGAGCCTCTGTATGTGGCCAGACTGTGTAAAAGTCTCACACATGTGGTATCGCCATACTCAGGAGGAGTAGCAGAATGTATTTTGGGGTGTCATTGCAAGTATGTATATGCGGTGTGTGAGAAATAACTTGTTGTTGTGACAATTTTGTGTAAAAAAAAAAAAAAATTCTTCATTTTTACAAAGAATTGTGGAAAAAATTACAACTTAAAAAAATTCACCATGCCTCTTACTAAATACCTTGGGATGTCTACTTTCCAAAAAGGGGTCATTTGGGGGGTATTTGTACTTTAATGGCTTGTTAGGGTCTCACAAAATGAGATAGGCCGTCAGTACATCAGTGGTGATCAATTTTCAATGATTTGCACCCTAGTTTGTAGACTCTATAACTTTCACAGAGACCAAATAATATCCACTAATTTGGGTTATTTTTACCAAAGATAGGTAGCAGTATAAATTTTGGGCCAAATTTATGAAGAAAAATTTTTTTTTTGCAAAATTGTTAAATAGAAACTAAAAAAAAGTGGGTTTTTTTCAAAATTTTTGCTCTTTTTTTGCTTATATTGCAAAAAATAAAAAACCCAGCGTCGATTAAATACCACCAAAATAAAGCTCTATTTGTGAGAAAAAAATGATAAAAATGTTGTTTGGGTGCAGTGTAACATGAGAGAGTAATTGAGATTCAAAGTGTGAGAGCGCTGAAAGCTGAAAATTGGTCTGGGCAGGAAGGGGGTATAAACGTCCTGTATTCAAGTGGTTAAATATTACAAAGAATAGAAGAGAATATGTAAAAAGGAAATCAAGGATGCAAAAATTCAAAACAAACGACAGGTTGCAAAAGATAGTAAGACAAACCCCAAAAAAGGATTCAAGTATATTATTAGTAAAAAGCTCAGGTCGGAACATGTAGGCCCTTTAAAAATAATCTAGAGTGGGTGACTGAGGACAAAGAGAAGGCAAACTTGTTAATTACTTTCTTCAGCTCTGTGTATACAAAGGAGCATGGGGGAGCTCATGTCCATAATGGGTGTGGTAGTGACACAGCCCCACATGATCCACAATGGCTCAAAAGTGAAATGGTCCAGAATTATTTAGACAGAATAAAAGGTAGATAAAACACCTGGACCAGGTGACATCCACCCACGGATCCTAAAAGAATTGAGCTCGGTCATTTCAAAGCCATTGTATCAAATTTTTAGGGACTCGTTAATGACTGGAATAGTACCACTGGATTGGTGTAGGGCCAATGCGGTGCCCATATTTTAAAAGGGATCAAAGTCTTTACCAAGTAACTATAGACCTGTTAGTTTAACTTCTATAACTGGGAAGATACTGGAGAGTTTAATAAAAGACCACATAGAT
Source organism: Glandirana rugosa (assembly GCA_018402905.1). NCBI lineage: Eukaryota > Metazoa > Chordata > Amphibia > Anura > Ranidae > Glandirana > Glandirana rugosa. The sequence goes on along the minus strand of BLSH010214066.1, from coordinate 1,248,305 downwards.
TAATTATTGTTGGAAAAAGATGTTTTAAGCAACAGACTGCATGGATTCATGAAAGACAGAAGTTGTCAAATCTGATTTCTTTTTATGAGGAGGTAAGTAAAACCTTGGACAGAGGGGAGGCTGTGGACGTGGTATACTTGGATTTTGCTAAAGCGTTTGACACAGTTCCCCACAAAAGGCTAATGTCTAAGGCAAAGTCTACAGGCTTGGAAAGATCAGTTTGTAAATGGATAGAAAACTGGCTAAGGCCCCTGTCACACTTATGCGACTTGTCCTGCGACTTGGGACTGCAGAGTTGCATGTCAAGTCGTTCCCCATTATTTCCAATGAGTACCGTTCATATCTGTACGACTTCAAGTTGTACTGACTTCAAAGTAGTCCCCGCATTACTTTGGCCCAACTTTGATGCACCTTGAGGTCCATAGACTTCAATGTTAAACCCTCAAAGTTGCATGTAAATCGCACCTGAATAGTATAGATGCAATTTCTATACAACTTTGTAATATGTTTTCATTGTGCCAAAGTTGCAACAAAGTCAGACCAAAGTCGCACTGATCCAAAATCGCGGTAAAATCACAGATTGCGTTGTACAAGTGTGAAAGGGGCCCAAAAGACCGAATTCAGAGAGTAGTGGTTAAATTCTTACTCTGAATGGTCTAAGGTTATAAGTGGTGTACCCCAAGGTTCAGTGTTGGAACCCTTACTTTAAAATATATTTATAAATAATATAGGATCTGGGATTAAAAGTACCATTTCAGTGTTTGCAGATGACACAAAGCTATGCAGTGGAGTAACTTCCGTGCAGGATGTCTCCAACTTACAAGCCGACCTCAATGCACTGTTTAATTGGGCGACTATGTGGCAAATTAGGTTTAATATTGATAAATCTAAAGTTATGCACCTGGGGGCTAAGAATATGCATGCATCATACATACTAGGGGGAGTACAATTGGGGTAATCCATAGTGGAGAAGGATCTGGGGGTTTTGGTAGATTATAAACTTAATAATGGCATGCAATGCCAAGCTGCAGTTTCCAAAGTGAGCAAAATCCTTTCTTGTATTAAGAGAGGTATGGACTCCAGAGATAGAGACATAATTTTGCCCCTGTACAAATCATTAGTAAGACCTCATCTGGAATATGCAGTTCAGTTTTGGGCACTAGTTCTTAAAAAAGATATTGGGGAACTGGAGAAAGTGCAGAGAAGGGCAACCAAACTAATAAGAAGCATGGAGGAGCTCAGCTATGAGGAAAGATTAGAGGATCTGAATTTATTCTCTCTTAAGAAGAGGAGATTAAGAGGGGATATGATCAGCATGTACAAGTATAGAAGTGGTCCATATAGTGAACTTGGAGTAGAGTTATTCACTTTAAGGTCATCACAAAGGACAAAGGGACACCCTTTACGTCTAAAGGAAAAAAGATTTCATCTCCAAATACGGAAAGGTTTCTTCACAGTAAGCTGTGGAAATGTGGAATAGACTCCTTCCAGAGGTGGTTCTGGCCCGCACAGTAGATTGCTTTACAAAGGCCTGGATTCTTTCCTAAATGTACATAACATAACTGGCTACTAACATTTATAAGTAAAGTTGATCCAGGGAATATCTAATTGCCTCTCGGGGGATCAGGAAGGATTTTCCCCCCGCTATAGCAAATTGGATCATGCTTTATTGTTTTGTTTTTTTTGCCTTCCTCTGGATCAACTGTGGGTGAAAGATTGTGTATATGGAATTGAACGGTGTTTTATATAGATATATATATATATATATACACACACACACATATACATACACACACATTACTGCCTATGTGTATGTATGTATATATATAAAAAAAAATCACAGACATACACATACAGTTGTGCTCACAAGTATACATACCCTAGCAGAATTTATGATTTCTTGGCCATTTTTCAGAGAATATGAATTATAACACAATGACAACAGAAACTACCCAAATGACCCTGATCAAAAGTTTACATACCCCAGTTCTCAATACCGTGTATTGCCCCCTTTAACATCAATGACAGCTTGAAGTCTTTTGTGGCATTTGTGGATGAGGCTCTTTATCTTTTCAGATGGTAAAGCTGCCCATTCCTCTTGGCATAAAGCCTCCAGTTCCTGGAAATTCTTAGGATGTATTGCATGAACTGCACGTTTGAGATCTCCCCAGAGAGGCTCAATGATATTGAGGTCAGGAGACTGAGATGGTCACTCCACAACCTTCACTTTAGTCTGCTGTAGTCAATGACAGGTCGACTTGGCCTTGTGTTTTGGATCAATATGTTGGAATGTCCAAGTACTTCCCATGCACAGCTTCCTGGCTGATGAATGCAAATGTTCCTCCAGTATTTTTTGATAACATACTGCATTCATCTTGCCATCAATTTTGACAAAATTACCTGTGCCTTTGTAGCTCACACATCCCCAAAACATCAGCAATCCACCTCAGTGTTTCATAAGCCTTGTTGACTCGTCTCCAAATGTAACGTTTATGGTTGTGGCCAAAAAGCTCAATTTTGGTCTCATCACTCCAAATTACTTTGTGCCAGAAGGTTTGAGGCTTGTCTCTGAGCTGTTTGGCATATTGTAAGCGGGATACTTTGTGTCATTTGCATAGTAATGGCTTTCTTCTGGTGACTCGACCATACAGTCCATCTTTTTTCAAGTGCCTCTTTATTGTGCATCTTGAAACAGCCACACCACATGTTTTCAGAGAATCCTGTATTTCGCCTGAAGTTATTTGTGGGTTTTTCTTTGCATCCCAAACTATTTTCCTGGCAGTTGTGGCTGAAATTTTAGTTGGTCTACCTGAACGTGGTTTGGTTTCAACAGGACCCCTCGTTTTCCACTTCTTGATTAGAGTTTGAACACTGCTGATTGCCATTCTCAATTCCTTGGATATCTTTTTATATCCCTTTTCTGTTTTATACAGTTCAACTACCTATTCCCACAGATCCTTTCACAATTCTTTTGCTTTCCACATAACTCAGACAAGAATCTAGAGTTGGTGCAGCACTGGATAAAGATGCAAGGGTCTGTCAGGAGTCCAGAAACTCACTGACCTTTTATACACACACACACACTAATTACAAGCAAAAAGATCACAGGTGAGGATGGTTACCTTTAAATAGCCATTAAAACCCCTTTGTGCCAACTTGTGTGCATGTTAAACTTTTGATCAGGGTCATTTGGGTAGTTTCTGTTATGATTTAAAAAGAGTAAAAACAGTTGATTGATAATAAATGGCTTCAGCCAAACACTGACCATGAGTGAAAGAAATGTTTTTTGTGTTATCATTCATCTTCTCTGAAAAATGGCCAAGAATCCATAAATTCTGTCAGGGTGTGTAAACTTATGAGCACAACTGTACACACACATATATATATATATATATATATATATATATATATATTTTTTTTTTTTTAATTGGTTAAACTAGATGGACTTTCAACCTTTCAATGTCCTTTTTTCAACCTGGCTAACTATGTAACAGTGTTATGATGTGAACAGAACACATAGAAAACAATGGATTTCTTTGGAAACTCATTGGATATACAACACCGTGAAAAAATATTTGCCCCCTTAATGATTTTTTCTTTTTATGCATATTTGTCACACTTAAATGATTCAGATCATCAAACAGATTCAGATCATTATAACAAATAATAACCCGAGTAAATAGAATATTCTTTTTTTAAATGATGATTTAAATTATGAAGGGAAAAGAGCTGTCCAAACTTGCTTGGTCTCATGTGATAAAGTAATTGCCCCCTAAACCTAATACCTGGTTGTGCCACCCTTGGCGGCAACAACAGCAATCAAGCATTTGTGATAACTGGCATTGAGTCTTTCACATCACTATGGAGGAATTTGGGCCCACTCTATTTTGCAGAATAATTTTAATTCATCCACATTGGAGGGTTGTCAAGTATAAATGATCATGCCACAGCATCTCAAACAGATTTAAAGTTTTACTAAACCTAGTAATATGAAAATAGTTCCCCCACCCCCTGGCCTGTGCCCACAGCTTATAAGTCAAGATGCGACATCCCGCCCACTGTGTTCTTTTTCCGTTACTGGCTATGGATGAGGGAGGGACCGGGCTGTCATTTAGGATCTGTATACACTCCCACATGCGTGATGTCAATATTGTGTGACCTGAAAAGCTCAGCTCAAACAGGAAATATTATCTCCAGCAATAGTGACCAAACTGAGCATGTACAGCAGTACTACCCTCGCTGTCTTATCTGGTCTTGCCAAGAGAGACCCTGCAGGAGGGGGAGGATCAGTCTATACAGGATCAAAAAGCTTTTTTACACAATACAGAGGATTAACTCCTTAAGTTCCACAGTGAGTATGACAAGCATGCTATTCTGCATGTACAGACAGGTTTTACTGTTGCAGGTTTAGTAACACTTTAAGTCCAGATTTTGACTAGACTACTGCAAAACCTTCATTTTGTTTTTGTTGTTTTGAGCTATTCAGAGGTGCACTTGCTGGTGTTTCAGATCACTATCCTGCTGCATAACCCAAGTGTGCTTGAGCTTGAGGTCATGAAATGATGGCAGAACCTTCTCCTTCAGGATTTTCCGGTAGATGGCAAGTTGCCCAGGCTCTGAAGCTGCAAAGCAGCTGCAGACCCTGTTTGGGGGCCACCACCACCATATTTGACTGTTGGTATGATGATCTTTTATGAAATGTTGTGTTAGTTTTATGCCAGATGTGACAGGACGCATACCTTCCAAAGAGTTTAACTTTTGTCTCATCAGTCCACAGAATATTTGCCCAAAAATCCTGGGGATAATCAAGATGTTTTTTGGCAAATGTGAGACAAGCCTTTGTGTTATTTATGGTCAGCAGTGGCTTCTGCCTTGGAACTCTCCCATGAATGCTATTTTTGCCCAGTCTCTTACTTATTGTTGAATCATGAACACTGACTTTAACTGAGGCAAGTGAGGCCTGCAGTTCCTTAGATGTTGTTCTGGGTTTTTTTAATGACTGCTTGGCTGAGTCGTCGTCGTGCTCTTGGAGAGGTTTTGATAGGCTGGCCACTCCTGGGAAGGTTCACCACAAGTTTTCTCCATTTGTGGATAATGTCTCTCACCATGGTTCACTGCAGTCTCAAAGCCTTAAAAATGGCTTTGTAACCCTTCTTGAATTTCTTTAGACCGCAATATGATGCGTTGCTTTTTGAGATCTTTTAGCATTCTTCACTTTGTCAGACAGCTTCTATTTAAGTGATTTTTTGCTTCAACAGGTCTGGCAGTAATCAGACTGGGTGTGGCAACTGAAATTCAACTCCCCTTTCCAAAAAATGTGGTTAATCACAGTTCATTCATGATTTAGCAAGAGTGGGGGCGACAATTACTTTTTCACACAGGGTCAGACAGCTCTTAGGACAGCTTTTTTCACTTAATGAATGCAATAATCATTTAAAACTGTATTTTCTATTTATTTGGGTTATCGTTGCATTAGAGCTGAAATGATTAATTGATAATAATCTATAATTAAATTCGTTGTCGACGAATTCCGTTATCGATTAGTTGCTCCGATTAGTTGGCTCGCACCTTCCTCCTTGCCTGTCAGCCTTCTTCGCATCCCCCCTCCATTCTATAATCCCCTCTGTACAAGCTGGCGGCTTCCGCATATAGATACAGCTCCCATGTGACCGGGCCAGTTCTTCTTTCCTCCTCTTTGCTGATGTCAGCTGGAAATTTTTTACGTCCAGACGAAGCTACGTACATCTGACGTGACGCCGGCCAGTGCCCTGAATGCGGAAGAGAGACATGAGGCATAGCGGAGGGAGGAACCGACAGAGGAGGACAAAATACAGGACCCACCACACACCGTAAGGCTCAGTGGAGGGTGAGACCTACAGGGAAGGTGAGCAAACGGACATCACATCCACTAGATACACCATAGCACTGTGAAAAGTCAATTTCATTGAACCCCTGGTGTGCCATGATCCTCCCGGTCTCTGCATCCTGACTTATTGTTCCCTCCTAAATAGTGCCCCCTCAATGGTGTTCCTGGGGGGGAATAGCGCCCCCTCATTGGTGTTCCTGGGGGGGATAGCGCCCCCTCAATGGTGTTCCGGGGGGGGGAATAGCGCCCCCTCATTGGTGTTCCTGGGGGGAATAGTGACCCCTCATTGGTGTTCCTGGGGCGAAATAGCGCCCCATCATTGGTAACCATATAGCTGGTTATTCATCATATTTAACACTGTGCAGTGCATATAAATATTGGATTTATTTTTTTAAAACTTTACATTATTATATACTAAAAGCACTCCTCATTTCTTTTAACTTCTAGCTGCAAAAAAATGCATTTAAAAAATGGCAGAGGGTGCTGCTGCTGACACTGCAGAAAAAATGCGACCAAAGTTTTCTAAGGCATGGGAGAATGTTGATTTAAATGCTACAAAGAAGGTGGTCATCTGCAATATTTGCAAAATGGAACTTGCATGGCACGGAAGCACAACAATGATGAACGAGCACATGAAACGGAAACACGTGGGCATCATCATAGAGGAGGGCAAAACATCAGTACGGTAAGTTAAACCCAAATGGATATTGAGTTGCACAGAAATAGCTTTTCCTGCATACGAATGATCATTTGATCATATTATCTTTCTCATTGCAGAAAGAAACAACAACGCACCATGACGGAGTTTGTGCAGCAAAATCATCCGTGCACTCCCCAACAATCAGCAGTTATAACAGATTCTATCCTGAAAATGCTAGTCACTGACATGTGACCACTGTCCATGGTTGAAGGCAGAGGATTTAAAAGCATGATCAGTGTACTGAACCCTGGCTATACTCTACCATCAAGAACCCATTTTACTAAACTAGTGGAGCGAAAGCACCAGGAGGCATTTCAGAAAGTGAAGGATGCCATCAGAGCTAATGAAAGCAGAATTGCCTTTACTGCAGACATATGGACAAGTATAGTGACGGAGGCTTTCCTTGGCATTACATGTCACTACATCGGGGAGGAGTGGAAGATGATTTCTATCTGCCTCACTACCATGCCTCTGGAAGACAGACATACAGCAGCAAATATTGCAGAATGGTTGGAGGAAATCACGACAGATTTTGAAAATAATTGCCATTGTGCATGAAAATGGTGCTAACATTGTGGCTGCTGCGAAAATCCTGGAGGACACGCATGGCTGGACCGGTATCCACTGCACTGGCCAGACCTTGCAGCTGGTGATCAGTGCTGCATTAAAGAATTCAGGAATTGAGAGAGCTGTTAGTGCTGCAAGAGGACTAGTTGAACATTTTAAAAAAGTGAGCTAGCCAGTAGCAAGTTGAAGGAGAAACAGAAGCAAATGGGTACATCTGAGTACAAGCTTCTTCAAGATGTAATTTATGCACAAGATGGAATAGCACTTACTATATGGTTGAACGACTCATTGAACAAAGGTGGCAAACATTACTGCAACTCTGTCTGACCCATCTGTTACACAAAGGGGCAAACATTACCTGGACTTAAAACCAGACCAGTGGACTATTCTTGAAGAACTTTCCACTGCTCTTAAGCCCTTTGAATGCTGTACTGTATTCATGAGTGGCCAAAAGTATGTTACTCTATCATCTGTGCCTGCACTGGTGAAGGGGCTGTTGCGGTCCAATGAGGGTGCTTCTTTTGAGTCCTCTCCACTGAAGAGCTTCCAAGCTACTGCAACAGACCAGCTTAAAAGCAGATGGAAGGGAATCCTTTTTGAACAGGTACCAAACAACGTAATTGTTTCCTCTGCCCTGGACCCAAGATTTAGAAAACTAAAATTTCTAACGCCAGAACAAACCATAAATGTGCAGGCAAAAGTACAGACAGAAGCGTTAGCACTTGCTTTGAGAAGGGAGATGGCGCAGCAGCAAACGACCACTTCGTCTGAGGCTGTAACTAGAGCTGAGCCTTCAGCATCTCTATCTCTACCTGACTCCCTCCTTGAATCTGGGGGCAGCAGTGAAGAGGAAGAGGTGCAACTTGAGGAAGATAAAGTATGAAATGAAGTTCAAGCTTATTTTGCTGAGAAGGCACTTGCAAAGGAGGGAAACCCTTTGAGTTGGTGGAAGGGTAACCAATAAAAATATCCTACCCGGGCACAACTAGCGAAATCCTTCTTGTGCATCCCAGGCACCTCCACTCCATCAGAGCGCCTCTTTTCTGTTGCATGTTGACATGCTAACTTTTTTACATTCAAATGCAAAGTTTCTTGAACAGTTAAAGTAAGTCCACCTCTTTTCAGAATGTTTCTTGTTTTTCTACTGCTTTTTAAATATCTGCACAGTTGTGTTTCTGCAGTTTGAGTGTAACAATCCATTTTTTTCATTATTCTTTTACATAAATAAATGAAAAAATGGCGTATTACTTTTTGTGCAAGTTTTTATCTGATTAATCGAAACAATAATCGCCAACTAATTGATTATCAAAATAATCGTTAGTTGCAGCCCTACTTTGCATATTATTAAAATTTGTTTGATGATCTTAATCATTTAAGTGTGACAAATATGCAAAAAAAAATTAAAAATCAGGAAGGGGGGAACATACTTTTTCACAGCACTGTACTTTAGATGAATATACTCTTATGATAAATAAAGATTTAACTGCACTCTCAACCATATATGTCTCTCTTTACCCTACTAAATATACTACTGCTGATCTGGGTCATTGGACCAATCAGATGCTAGAGAGCAGTCACTTAAAAGATAAGTATGGGCTTGCGAAAAAAAAAAATGATGCTCGCCTAAATGGATAAAGCATCGAACTGATGCTGCTTCTGTCCTGGCTGGCTCTAAGACTGAGAAACAATGATCAAAGACCAGTGATCACTCAATTCTCATCCTTCAGTGAGCAGAGAGACTGTGATACTGCTCTGCCTCTCCAGTGCTCACTGGAATGCTAAGATGTGTATGGGACAGGAGAAACTGGCTCAGAAGCCAGTCCTGGCATGTGGGTGGATCCTGACTGTGAGGCTTGGATCTTTCCTGAGCCTGGCTTGGCTCAGTGACACCAGCCAATGGCGGACTTTTGCCTACTGTCGGCTGAATACGAGTTACAGGAGTGCAGAGAACTGGGTACACTCCTGTGATCTTTAGAAGTATAGGTAAATTGCTTTGGCTATACATCTCATTTAACTAAAATTTTAACAAATCAAAATACCAAAACCCTGATCCAGCACTTCACCAACACATCCTCAGAAGATACAAAAAGCCAACTTGACAAAAAGGTTGCAACAATCATGTAAAACTTTAGTTCCTGGAAGAATTGGCCTCAAAGCAGATCTACCCACAGAGCTCTAGAACACATAGTTTCCAACATTAACCTTAAAGTGGTTCTAAAGCCTTAAGGTTTTCAATGGACACAGCAGCAGGAGTTGGGAGCAAAAACACACAGGTACCCCCAGGGTGTCAGGGATCCAGACGGGCGTTGAGATTGTGCACACGTGCACAGATTCAAATGAAGGTTCCCACGACTGCTCGGAGGCCCGCACATGTACGCATGTGCAGGGATGTTGTCAGGGCACCGATAGCAGGAGGACGCTAGGACCCAGCATCTCTGCCAGCACATCACATGGGCCTTTATAAGGAAGTCAGACTTTGGCTGAAGTGCGGTCTGATCTGCAGCTTGCCAGTACATGTACCTGCTTGCCCGTTATCTGCTACCTGAACTGTTACCTGATGGACCCGGCTTGTTTGGACCACTCTGCCTTCTCCTATCCTGACCAGGCTGGTTTTTGACCCTGCTTACTTCTGCCTGCATGATACCCGTTGCCAAACCCAGTTTGCCTCTGACCATTCTTCGCCTACCGATTCTGCTGCTCCGTTCATCTGTGATTGCCTCAGCTTGTCTGACCATCCTCCTGCCTGTTTCAACAGTCAGCTGCCTGATATCCTGTGCTCTGCATCCAGCTCCTGTGATCACTGTCTGCTGCTGCTGTTCCTGTTTTCCAGCTGTCTGCTGTCCGGTGTTACCAGCTCCACTCCAGCATCCAGTCTCCTGCTGTTTGCCAGGGGCACTCCTACCTCGCTGTACTCACGAAACCACTGTTCCCATTCCAGTGGGCTCTGAGTCAGAGCTGTATGAGAGGTCTCCTACAAGAGACAGGCTTCACTCTCTCAGGTACGTGGTTCATTGCACAGGGAAAGTGGCTTCCTTGGGGGCACCCAATGAAAAGGAGGAGCCTGGAGCCCACTTGTTCAGATTATATAAAGTGGAATTCCAGTCCAAAGTGTCTACTTTGTTTTAGATGGGGGAGGCATAGACCATCTGCTGTCCAGTAATAGATTAGAGTGGTCTTGCCCCCACTTCCTACTTTGGTGATGAAGGTGAGCGAAATGAGGGGAAATCATTCCTATGACTTTTTAAACAAACAGTAAAAATTCTGTTTTTTTTTTTCTAAAACTAAGATGGAAAAAGTTAAAAATGTTGTCTAGTTTTTAATGTTCTCTGGGTCCTCACTGGAAAAGTTCCCAATTATTTCTTGATTTCTTTCTTGAATGATTTCTTTTCTTATGACAATTGTCACCAGAAGAAAAAGTGAGGAAAATCTCCCCAGAAGACATCTGGACAACCATTAGAACGTGAAAGACCTTCTAACCCTATCCCCTGTGCCATTCAAAAAAAAAAAAAAAGGCTTGCGTTATACTCTATGCATTTAACAGCAGCCAATTAAAAGTGTGTATATAATCACTTATTTTTTATCTATGGTTTCCACATGTTTAAAATAATATCTTAAATGTGTGAATCTTGACTGAAAACATTAATAAAATAGACCCCAAGCATATTTTTTGATCTATAAATTTCAATACCCATGGTTATAACCACTTCATACAGCCACATATAATTCAACCATATCTTATTTACAACAGTGAGTGACATCCTTGCAATAATGTGACAACACTTAACAGTCGCGTGCGACAGCAAAAATTCTCCAACGGGTCAACATCACACTGCTATGGCCTATAGAAGAAACTGCACTCCTTGAAAGGATGGCACCAACTAAATATTCAGGCTTGAACCACTATAAAATGTAATAAAGACACGTTAATTGGTTTATTCTCAATTACTGTATAAGGAATATATATATATATATTTTTTTTTTTTGGTTAGAGTTCACCTCCTCCATTCATATAAACTGCAGTACGGCATCTATGAATGGAGTAGATGGGCAGAAAGAGCAGCATAGTCAGACACTCAATGAAAACCTGTCACTGCACTGCCGGCCTGATTAGCCCCTGTCACACTGGAAGATTACGGCAGCAGGGGTGGGGAAGGAGGGTCATCAGAGGTGGACGATTTCACTTAAACCAGGAGGCAGCAACACAAAGGACACATCATTGTGATGGTAGGTAATGACCCTTATGCTGATTTTTTTTTTTTGCTGACCAGGACTTTTCTGGAACTTTTTGTTTACAAGTCTAAATTCGTATCTTTTGCTATAAATTACTTAGAACCCCCAAACATTATATATATATATATATATATATATATATATATATATATATATATATATATATATATATATATATATATATGTATTTTCTTATTTATTTTACTTTTTATTTTTACGCTGTCCCTTTAATTATTTGTTTTATTTTTATCACTTTTATTCCTATTACAAGGAATGTCAACATCCCTTGTAATAGAAATAAGCATGAAAGGTCCTCTTTATAGAGAGATCAGAAGTCAAAAAGACCCCAGATCTCTCATTTACAATTAAAAGCAAAAACATTTTTTTTTTTTTTTTTTTTACATTTTAACTTTAAGGTGATTGTAAAGGTTTTCTTTTTTTTTTAAATAAACAAACATGTTATACTTACCTGCTCTGTGCAATGTTTTTGCACAGAGCAGCCCCGATCCTCTTTCTCTGGGGTGCCAGCACTCCTGGCTCCTCCTCTTCATCGGGTGCCCCCACTGAGAGCCGCTTTCCCTGGGGGCACCCACACGGGTGCCTTTACGAATCCCGCTGCTGCGCCCATTGACACAGACAGCAGGACTCGGCCCGCCCCCTGCGTCACAGAATTTGATTGACAGCAGCGGAAGCCAATGGCTCCCTGCTGCTATCAATCTATCCAATGAGGATGGAGACAGCGGCTGGAGTCACTGGGCTCGTGCACATCTCTGGAACAGACAGGCTCAGGTATGTAAAAGGGGGGGGGGGGGGGCTCTGGGGGCAGCACAGAAGGTTTTTCACCTTAATGCATAGAATGGAGATTTTATAACCCCTCTAAAAAAGAAATCATTTGCTTATACCCGAGAACCGGACGTGACGATGGAGGTCGCTGCGGGACTCCAAGAACATACAGACAAGTGGGGGCCATCTTGCCCTCACTCCACTTTCTGCCCAGCAAACGTTACCGACGACTCCGGTAAGCCCGGAAATGACGGGGGGCGGGGGGGTTGGGTCATGGGGTGGGTTTGGTGCACCTCTCCCGCCGTCTCTAAAAGTGATCCTGCAGTGGATCTGCCCATGGGACAATCACCCATAGTAAAAAAAATGATACAGTCTCACTGATCATCACCACACCAGTTACAGTGTAACTGATCACCACACCAGTTACCAGTGTCCCCGATCGCCACCACACCAGGTACCAGTGTCCCCGATCACCACCACATCAGTTACAGTGTCACTGATCACCACCACATCAGTTACAGTGTCACTGATCACCACCACACCAGTTACAGTGTCCCCGATCACCACCACAACAGGTACCAGTGTCCCTGATCACCACCACATCAGTTACCACCACATCAGTTACAGTGTCACTGATCACCACCACACCAGTTACAGTGTCCCCGATCGCCACCACACCAGGTACCAGTGTCCCCGATCACCACCACATCAGTTACAGTGTCACTGATCACCACCACACCAGTTACAGTGTCCCCGATCGCCACCACACCAGGTACCAGTGTCCCCGATCACCACCACATCAGTTACCACCACATCAGTTACAGTGTCACTGATCACCACCACACCAGGTACCAGTGAGCCTTTATAATGTTTGAGCATTACACAGTAACTGAATTTGGGGCCTGTCTAGACTGTCACACAGGGGTTTTTTGATGTACTTTAGGTATACCAGTGCTAGATGATGTTTTCTGGCAACTTTTGGTGCCTACTATCTACCAGTTCTTACCTTTCCCATTGTGATAAGCTTCTTAACAAGTGTTGCTGCAAACTTCCTAAATGCCTTGGTAAATATTAAATTTCTGCCGAAATTGCATAGGCATGACGCCAGCTTCCCACATGACAGCTCTCAGGCGCCAAGCCTTGCACTGCGGGAGGGTGAAATAACACTAGGGCTACACTGGCGATTAAATTGATTTTCTAATGAGAAGATTAACTGTGTGTTAGTAGTTACCTCACTTGTAGCAAACTGAAATCAGTGTGATACTAATGAGATAAAAGCAAACAAGCTGTGAGATCTCTCCATAGGAAAGAGATTGAATCATTGGTGTAGCGTTAGGCTTACTTTTCGCATACCTCAGAAGTTTTGGAAGACTAAAGCCTAGTACACATGGACTGAATGTTGGGTGACATTGGCCAGTTCAATAGAAACCGGACGACATTCGGCCCGTGTGTATGCCACTCTGTCCGACAGAAGCCGGGCGAATGGAAAACCAGCAGCCGACCAGCTCCTGATCAGTGATCTCAGCCAATGGTGGAGAGTGCTGATCGGAGTGTTCTGGCAGGCCCCTGTCACAACACAACAGCTCAGCGGGGAAAATATATGTACTAACATCGGATTGTTAGTACAGCGGCTCCGACTGGAGCTTTTTAGTTTTTTTTTGTTGGGAACAAAAAAACTAGTAGTGTATGCCAGGCATTAGGGCCTGTTCACATATACTCTATTGACTTGTGTTTTACTGCACTAGAAGAACACAGGTCATTGCATGGACACAGAAAAACATGATTTCTTTGTGTCCTCTTCACATCACAGAGCTGGTGTCATGTGCAGTGAGTTGTGTTAAAACTGTAACTACTTGTATGCATTTTACCGCAACATACGTCAATGCATGTAAACACAAGCCTCTTCGGGGAAACAAAATTATTTTTTTTATTATTTTGTCCCGTACAAGTCCACTTTGGGGTGTGTTTAGAGGACATTTTTTGTGAATTCTCTACAAGATGGATATGTATAAGTTGATCTATTTGCCACTTCGCTCGTCCAGCTCAAGATGATCATGGAAAGATTGTCACAGTCCCTTGCTTGCATTAACACTTAGCTAACACAAAAAGCTCTGCCACTAGCAATAATGCTCGATGCCTCTGCTCCTACCTGACACTGCCAGTATTGCTGGCTGGTAGAGCTGCATGATTCTGGCTAAAACAAGAATCACATTTTTTTTGCTTAGAATAAACATCACGATTCTCGCAGCGTAACATCTTTCACATTATACAAAAAAATTGGGCTACATTTACTTTTTTTTTCAATTAACCACTTCAATACTGGGTACTTAAACCCCTTTCCTTCCCGGACCAATTTTCAGCTTTCAGCGCTGTTGCAGTTTGAATGACAATTGCGCGGTCAAGCGACACTGTACCCATATGAAATTTGTATCATTTTTTTCACACAAATAGAGCTTTCTTTTGGTGGTATTTAATCATCCCTGGGTTTTTTATTTCTTGCACTATAAATTAAAAAAAAGACTGAAAATTTTCAAAAACAATGCATTTTTCTTTGATTTTGTTATAAAATTTTGCAAATAAGTAATTTCTCTTCATAAATTTTGACCAACAATGATACTGCTACATTTCTTTGGTAAAAATAACCCAAATCGGAGTTTATTTGGTGTTGATGGACAGACAGATGTGACAGGGACTGTGACAGATGTGACATACAGATGTTTTGTGTATGGTGACAGATGTGACGGGGACATACAGATGTTTTGGGGACCGTGACAGATGTTTTGTGTATGGTGACAGATGTGATTGGGGACATACAGATGTTTTGGGGACTGTTTTATGGGGACACTTATGTGTATGGGGACAGGGGTATCAGTGTGCTTGGTGCACTGTGTGGGGGGCGATCTGTGAGAGCTTTCTGCATGAAATCATCATCGTGCAGAGAGCAGTCACATAGCTGCAGCTCCCCCCCTTCCCCCCCGCACTGAGCTCTCACTGAGCTCGGCGGGGGGAGAACTGTCACAGAGACGTTCGTCTCTGTTTACAATGTGACGGCTGTGATTGGACACAGCCGTCACATGATTGGGAGGGCCAGTCACTGCGCCCGTATCCCGATCTCTGCTCAGCTGGATCCTGTGATCATAATGATCACAGGATCCAGCCGCAGCGTGCCGCGTGGCCGCGCTGCGAGCTCCCGTTCTGCAGGACATGTATACACGTCCTGTCAGAAAGGGGAAGCTCCCACCCGGCCGTATATATACAGTGGTCGGGTGGGAGGTGGTTAATGAAAGTGTATTTTTAAAAAAAATATTGGGTTTGAAAGACCGCTGCACAAATTCAGTGTGACATAAAATAATGCAACAACCGCAATTTTATTCTCTAGGGTCCCTACTAAATATGAATGAATATATGTATATATATATATATATATATATATATATATATATATATATTTAAACATGAGTATCATACCCCGCTAAATGGAAAAAAACAGGTAGAAGTAACTGTGTAATGGAAAACGATGATAATACTACTCAATCTAACTAACAAGAACACACAGATTAATCCATTAACCAAGGTACATATACAAGTCTCAATATATGATAACATACACTAAGTCAATCAACAGACACAATCAACCGACTTCTTCCCGCAATAGACAACATCGGGCTTTGGCATGGAGACATTGTTTACTGTCGGACATACACTAAAATGTGCACCTATGTTATTTAAGAACACGTCGTTAGGGAACTTGAAAAAATATATATATATATATATATATATATATATATATATATATATATATATAGAGTATCATACCCCGCTAAATGGAAAAAAACAGGTAGAAGTAACTGTGTAATGGAAAACGATGATAATACTACTCAATCTAACTAACAAGAACACACAGATTAATCCATTAACCAAGGTACATATACAAGTCTCAATATATGATAACATACACTAAGTCAATCAACAGACACAATCAACCGACTTCTTCCCGCAATAGACAACATCGGGCTTTGGCATGGAGACATTGTTTACTGTCGGACATACACTAAAATGTGCACCTATGTTATTTAAGAACACGTCGTTAGGGAACTTGAAAAAATATATATATATATATATATATATATATATATATATATATATATATAT
>BLSH010214066.1:1202132-1212886 GCA_018402905.1 Glandirana rugosa | reverse complement strand
TAGATCTCTGCAGTTCATCCAGAGTGATCATGGGCCTCTTGGCTGCATCTCTGATCAGTCTTCTCCTTGTATGAGCTGAAAGTTTAGAGGGATGGCCAGGTCTTGGTAGATTTGCAGTGGTCTGATACTCCTTCCATTTCAATATTATCGCTTGCACAGTGCTCCTTGGGATGTTTAAAGCTTGGGAAATCTTTTTGTATTCAAATCCGGCTTTAAACTTCTCCACAACAGTATCTCAGACCTGCCTGGTGTGTTCCTTGTTCTTCATGATGCTCTCTGCGCTTTAAACGGACCTCTGAGACTATCACAGTGCAGGTGCATTTATACGGAGACTTGATTACACACAGGTGGATTCTATTTATCATCATTAGTCATTGAGGTCAACATTGGATCATTCAGAGATCCTCACTGAACTTCTGGAGAGAGTTTGCTTCACTGAAAGTAAAGGGGCTGAATAATTTTGCACGCCCAATTTTTCAGTTTTTTATTTGTTAAAGTTTGAAATATCCAATAAATTTCGTTCCACTTCATGATTGTGTCCCACTTGTTGTTGATTCTTCACAAAAAAGTACAGTTTTATATCTTTATGTTTTAAGCCTGAAATGTGGCAAAAGGTCACAAAGTTCAAGGGGGCCGAATACTTTTGCAAGGCACTGTAGAGCTTCATTACCAGCTCTGTCTGGTAAGAGTACCCATTTTTAATTTTGTGGTGGTGGGAATATTTCACTTGGATGTGACTTTTTTCGTGGTTTAATCAACCGAGGAAGAAAACTATTTGTTTGCACATATGGACTGTTGAGCACTTTATTCAAATGTTAGGTCCAATTGTTTCATCGTTTTACTGATTTATAAATTTATGCAAATCTCACTAGTTATTCACGGCCCAGCACGGCATTTTCACTGTCAAATATGTGTGCGTCTATTGACACACACAGCTCTGCTCAGGCCCGCCCCCTGCTCTGGTCACAGAATTTGACTGACAGCACCAGGAGCCAATGGCTCCTGCTGCTCTCAGCCATGCCTGTAAGAGCAGAGAGGAGAGCAGGCCTGCAGACAGGCACAGTGCTAGATTGATACAGAACTCGAGTAAGCATATTGGGGGTGGGGGGGGGGGGGTTGGGCACAGTAAGTGGCAAAATGTTTTTTACCCTAATGCAGGGAATGCATTAAAGGCAAGAACAAGGTTTTACCGTTACAACTACTTTAAAAGCTTAAAAAAATGTACTGGATGCCTGCAAAAGTGATATTTTTTTACTCCTGTGTGCTGGAAGCCTTATCCTTCATAACAGCTTTTACTACCCAAGTGTGTCGAGTAAAAACAGGATCTGTAAAATATTTCTATTTCATTGCCCCTCTTATAACTCTAGTAATAAGTGTGTTTCAGAACCATTTGCAGAAATGTACCAAGCCTGGAGAAGGGTTCAAAGGCATCCTGAAAGCTTGCATCTTTAATACATTAGGTATTACTTAAAGCCCAACTCCGGGAAAACGAAAATTCCTTCCTTATAGTGAGGCTGTGCCTGCATTGCAAGGGATTGGCAGAAAGCTAGGAAGAAGAGGCTGCAGGGTCTGGTCTAACCAGGTAGAAGAGCCTACGGGAGTGGAGGATCAGATAAGTACAACTGCTGTACCCTAGACATTAACAGCAGCTAATCATTGCAGTGTGGGCACAGCCCCATAGCAAGGGAGGACTTTTAGTTTTCCTGGAGTCCAGCATTAAAGCTGACCTTCGCCTATTCAAAAACAATTTTATTTTCTTCTTACAGAACAGGAAAAATGTTTTAATACTTTTTTTTTTTTTTAACAGAATGACACCTTTTGTGTTGCACTGCAGCATTTCCTGATTCCTCGCTTGGGTGAGAATGATGTAGCAGTGCCTCCTGGTTTTGCCATATCACATCCCAGATGCAGTGTTGTACTCAGGGGCGTAGGCACACCACCAGATTCCCCCATGTGTGCAGATGTTCTGCAGGTCTCTGCTATGTACGGAGATCTGTGCAACCGCATCTGTGGGCTTGTGCAGGAATCTCCCACATATGCACAGATATGCTTCTAGTCTCTGCCAGGTCCTGATTACAGACTAATATTGCAAGATGAAGATTCTCTTTCACACCACTTGTTATGTGGCTTTGGACATCAAAATCGCATGGCAAGTTTGTACCCCAAGTCTTCCAATGATAACCATTCATATATGTGCAACTTAAAGTCACAGTGACTTCAAAGTAGTTCATGCACTACTTTGGTCCAACTTTCATGCACCTTCTGAACCATAGACTTTAATATTAACCCTCAACAGTTGCATAAAAGTTGTACCTGAATGTTTTACATGCAATAGTGGGTCTGACTTTGCAGAGGGACAACAAGTCACATCCACGTTTCAGCAAAGTTGCACTTAAATTTTCTTTCACTTTTAGTGATAGCAGGAAACAGGGCAGATTTTGAGAGTAATACGTTTCTCTAGTCTAGGCAAACTCATTTTATTTTTCTTTTGTACAGAGTGAGACCCTATGGCAAGTTTTATTAGCTGTCCGTTCATTTCCCTATTTGTAGTGGTGACCATTGTCACAGAGAGAAAGTGATAGGAAATCCAAAATGTTTTGGTTTTCCCCAGAACACGAGCTAAGAGATAATCTTTCAATGACAACCTGTTTTAGGAACTGTTATCTAAGAGGGGAATTCTTCTCACTTTGTTTCTAGGACAGGAAGCAAAGTTAAATTTCCCTGATGGTAGACAGCAAAAAAAAATGAACTGTCATTGGTGTTAACCCTTCCCGACTCCATCCAAAATACAAAAAAGTTTTGGTTATGCACTTTAAATGAAGTTCCATGTATCGTATGCTGATTTACCCACAAGTCTTTCCATTTCCCAGCTCCAGCCAGTGAATTTATAGCACATCGGTCTTTGCCAATCATGCCTGCAGAGCACAAAGTCAGTTTCTGGACAGAGGCCTCTCAGCAAGTCTTGGCTGGTGGATCAGCAGGTAAGTGACTATCTACTAATCATTGCTGACTACTGGAGCAGACTTCCCTTTCTGTAAAAATTCAGTTTACCTATTCAGATTTTAGCTTTGATTCTGAATAAAATGAAGTGTATTCTGCCCTACAGGGGTGCATATTGGACACATTTCATACTATTTGAACCCCATGGGTAGCCAACAGTGGCGGCTGGCAGTTTTTTTTTTTTTTGACAGGGCCATTACAACGCACCTGGGTGGACTCCGGACATAATGCTCTACGCACCGAGCCCACCCTATTTTGAAACCTATTAGAGCCTCTGGCTCTAATCAGTGCATCAAAAAGCACACCCGCCATAAGAATGAATGCGCCCAGTGTCTTGCAAGGGGCCAGGTGCATGGATTGGGGGGGGGGGGTGCGGTGGCATGAATGGGTGGGGTGCCCATGAGCCCTCAATGAACGGGCCGCCCCTGGTAGCCAACTTTTTGCCTTTTCTTATCTTCCTTCTCTTTTCCTTGCAACCCATCAAATGGGCCAGATTACCTCTAAAAATACTTGCATTTTTGCCATAACCCAAAATTTCAGGATGCACTTGGCCAAAAATGACAGTTTTTTTTTTAATATACAGAAGAATTGTAGATTGTAGAATTGCATTATATTTGACTTTTTAATTAATATCATGAATTTAAATGACTGTGAATTTATTGTCGGCCATTATTGGCACCTTTAGCACAAGAATAGCTCAAGAAAAATGTATCCCTTTAAATTCTATGTATGTCTACCCATAGGTCCATTGCGCTTCCATTGTGGTGTTAAAAATCCTGCTTGCTACATTTATGGTCCATTAAAAAACTGCACCTCCCCGTTGAAATGCACTGAAAACGCAGCAAGAACGCATCAATAACACACCCCTGTCATGTTTTTGATGCAGTTTTTGAGTCACATGACCAATAAAAAACACACCATAAGCACAGTAAAATCACGACAAATTCTTGTGCATTTTGTGTGCCATTATTAGCACCTTTTTCTCCTATCGGCAAAATGCTGATAACACCATTTTCGGCTGATATGTTTCAGGCTCCGAAATTTCGGTGCATCTCTAAAAAAAAATACTTCAATAAAATTGTGAACGAACTGATAAAAATGAATGTCATGTAATAGCAACAACAACTTAGATCCCTTTCACACTGAAGCGCCGATAAAACAGCGCTAGACCTCAGGTTCACATTACAATTTGTCTCTTAAGGCTCGTACACATGATGAGAATATTGGCCAAAAAAAAGCGCATTCGGAGTGACCTTCCGATAATTTATTCATTAGTACACAGCTTTCGAGAGCCAATCACAACAGTTGATGCGAAAATATCCGAAGAGACAAACCTGAACATTTCCTCCAAGATAACAGAACAAATGAATTGTGTGTAATTAATATAATATTGATACGAAAAAGATTGAGTGACCAAGACCATGTATGCTCAGAAACTAAACAATAGAATAAAATACATTACATTACCTCTAAAGTTGTATTCTGTCTTATGAGAATTTTTGTAACATTTGTACTAACCTATTCATTTTCGATATGAGACTAGCATGGAACCCCCCCCCCCCAAAAAAAAAACCAAAAAAAAAAAAAAACAGACAAGCATTTGTGAAATATTCTCATGTGTACGAGGCATTAAAACATAGATTCCCAAAGTGGTCTATATGGGCCCCCAGGAGTCGATTTCGACTTGCAGGGGGTCCATGTCAGCGAGAAAAAAAATTGGGGGTGCACGAGATGTAAAAGGGGGTCCACATGAGCGGACCCCATTTAGTCAGGTCATCATCAACATTTAGGCGTTCTGTAAATGTCTTATTACACCTAACAGATTGTGTGCACATAATACTTATAATAGACATACAGTATCTCACAAAAGTGAGTACACCCCTCACATTTTTGTAAATATTTAATTCTATTTTTTCTTGTGACAACGCTGAAGAAATGACACTTTGCTACAATGTAAAGTAGTGAGTGTACAGCTTGTATAACAGTGTAAATTTGCTGTCCCCTGACAATATCTCAACACACTGCCATTTTAATGTCTAAACCGCTTGCAACAAAAGTGAGTACATCCCTAAGTAAAAATGTCCAAATTGGGCCCTATTAGCCATTCTACCTACCTGGTGTCATGTGACTTGTTAGTGTTACAAGGTCTCAGGTGTGAATGGGGAGCAGGTGTGTTAAATTTGGTGTTATCACTCTCACTCTCTCATACTGGTCACTGGAAGTTCAACACGGCACCTCATGGCAAAGAACTCTCTGAGAATCTGAAAAAAAGAATTGTTGCTCTACATAAAGATGGCCTAGGCTATACGAAGATTGCCAAGACCCTGAAACTGAGCTGCAGCACGATGGGCAAGACCATGCAGTGGTTTAACAGAACACTCAGAACAGGCCTCGCTATGGTCAACCAAAGCAGTTGAGTGCATGTGCTCAGCATCATATCCAGAGGTTGTCTTGGGAAATAGATGTATGATCAGTGCTCAGACCATATGCTGCACACTGCATCAAATTGGTCTGCATGGCTGTCGTCCCAGAAGGAAGCCTCTACTAAAGATGATGCACAAGAGAGCCTGCAAACAGTTTGCTGAAGACAAGCAGACTAAGGACATGGATTATTGGAACCATGTCCTGTGGTCTGATGAGACCAAGATAAACTTATTTGGTTCAGATGGTGTTAAGTGTGTGTGGCGGTAACCAGGTGAGGAGTACAAAGACAAGTGTGTCTTGCCTACAGTCAAGCATGGTGGCGGGAGTGTCGGGATCTGGGGCTTCATGAGTGCTGCCGGAACTGGGGAGCTACAGTTCATTGAGGGAAGCATGAATGCCAACTTGTACTGTGACATACTAAAGCAGAGCATGATCCCCTCCCTTCAGAGACTGGAACGCAGGGCAGTATTCCAACATGATAACGACCCCAAACACACCTCCAAGATGACCATTGCCTTGCTAAAGAAGCTGAGAGTAAAGGTGATGAACTGGCCAAGCATGTCTCCAGACCTAAACCCTATTGAGCATCTGTGGGGCTTCCTCAAATGGAAGGTGGAGGAGCTCAAGGTCTCTCACATCCACCAGCTCTGTGATGTCATCATGGAAGAGTGGAATAGGGCTCCAGTGGCTACCTGTGAAGCTCTGGTGAACTCCATGCCCAATAGGATTAAGGCAGTGCTGGAAAACAATTGTGGCCACAGAAAATATTGACACTTTGGGCCCAAGTTGGACATTTTCACTTAGGGGTGTACTCTCTTTTGTTGCCAGCGGTTTAGACATTAATGGCTGTGTGTTGAGTTATTTTGAGGGGACAGCAAATTTACACTGTTATACAAGCTGTACACTCACTACTTTACATTGTAGCAAAGTGTCATTTCTTCAGTGTTGTCACATGAAAAGATAGAATAAAATATTTACAAAAATGTGAGGGTGTACTCACTTTTGTGAGATACTGTAGAAATCACTTAAACAATTTTATGAAATATAATTAAAATGTATAAGTACCTATCTGCTTTGTGGTGTGATACGTTCATGTGCAAGTTTTTACAAGTTTTCATACCAGCAGCAACGCATCACACGCGTGCGCGCAGTGAATAACACTTGTCCAGACTTGTACCAAAGCTTTGCACAGACTTGTTTGATTCATCAATTATAAATAAGAATTTTACAGACAAACACTTAATTTGTTTTCTGAATTTTGAGAAGAAACGTGGTTTGGAAATACTTTCAAGACTATAAATAGGTACACGTGAAAGTGAATCAAAATCCTC
Source organism: Glandirana rugosa (assembly GCA_018402905.1). Classification (NCBI taxonomy): domain Eukaryota; kingdom Metazoa; phylum Chordata; class Amphibia; order Anura; family Ranidae; genus Glandirana; species Glandirana rugosa. The sequence goes on along the minus strand of BLSH010214066.1, from coordinate 1,206,131 downwards.
TTCTTTAGGAGTGCCTATGAAAAGTAATTACAACATTTTATACATATTCTTGTAGTCGCTCTGATTGCGTAGGAAGAAGCTGATTACGACTTTAGGTGAAGTCGATTTTTCGATGTATGTTACACATAGTTTTTATAAAAGTATAGGTAAATCGGGATAAAGAAACTCTTGCATATGTGTGTGCGTAGTATTAAAAATGTCCACGTGACGGATATTTGTACCCGAGTCACAGTCATTCGAAATTCAAATCAACCGCAATTGCACGCGTTTTCCCTGATGGGGTTTACGTCACCTTTTTTAGCAGTCGGTATTATGTTCCAAATCCTTATATTTATGTGCATTTTGTGCTTGTTCAATAATGCCTGTTTCACACTGGGGCGCTTTACAAGCGCTATTTAGCTTAAAATAGCGCCTGTAAAGCACCTGTCCATTAAACCCAGTCTGTCTTTCCACACTTGGGAGGCTCGGGGCGGTGCACTTGTGGGAGATAAAACATACTCCTGCAAGCATCATTTTTGTGGAGGTGAAGGAGTGGTGTATACACCGCTCTTCCACCGCCCCTGCCATTTGAATGAATGACCAGCACTCCCGAAGCAGCTCTACACCGCTCCGGGAGTGCCAGCACTTTTAACCCGTTTAACCCCTTTTTATGGGGTTAAAAGTGCCCCGCTGCCGCCCAAATAGCGGCGCCAAAGCACCGCTATTACAGCGGTAGAGCGCCGCTAAATTAGCGGCGGTTTACCACTGACGCTCGGGCGGCCCAGTGTGAAAGGGGCCTTAAGGTATGATTAAAAATCGTACATGTTTTTCTTTTTTTTTACAATTGTCCACTCTGCAAAAAAACCCTATCAAAGTGAGCAGCAAGGTGTCAGCTGTCAAAAACACATTTGAAGTTAATAAGTTTATGAAAATGCAATATTAGGCAGGCAGGGGGTCTACGGAAAACAAAAATAATTGGCAAGTGGTCTATGGGGTGACATCTGCAATAAAAGCTCATCTTCTTTCAGTCGTCAGTTTGTAAACAAATTTTGGTGCAACCTACAAACATGTATTGTACACGACAGTAGTGATGGTAATCTCCAACTATTGGCCGAAGTGCACACTACTTAGTTCAATGTTATCCCACTAGAGCGCACACACGAGGAACCTCTAGAAACCTGTAAGGTGGTCCCAAGGTTTCCACTGCCTAGGGGCCACCAAAGAGTTTAATCCACCACTGATCAGATACCTCAATATCTCTGTTTACATTTGCCTCATACAACTTTTTGTAACTGACAAAACAATGTTTTCCTGGCACCATGTTTGTCACGTAATGTTACATAACGCCATGTCTGTTACGATATAATGGCATCCAAAATATTTGTATGAAATGTGGCCCAATAGGTCAAAAACTAGAGTGTGTCTAAGCTCTGCCTGGGTTTTACTGCTGTGAGGCTCTATTTGGGAGATTTCTCACACATTCTGTCCGGGTAACAATATTGCCACTGAATCAGGGCAAATCCTAAACTGGGACAATCCAATAAACATTTTATCTTGGTAAAGTAGGGTAAGGTAAGAAAACCTGTAAGAAAGCTTTTTTTTTTTGTGTTGATTTTCACGTGACTTCTGGCTCCGTTACAATGTTACTGGGACAGGAAGTTAGGGGAATTCTCACCAACAATAAAAAGAGTACACATAGCTAATTCCTGGGGTTCTATAGAAAACTAAAATGTTTTGGTGGGAGTTTCACCTTGAGGACTCATTTACCACTTTTGCGCATTGCTTTAACGTATGTGTCACGCATTAAAATGTGCGTTGTGTTATAGCAGATCCTAATTCCCAAAATGGAGTTTGTTCTGCTTCAACACTCCCCCCTCCCTTGGCAGAATTGTGGGATGTTTTAAAAATACTTAGCCCTCCCCCCTCATCCATTCTGGCTTTGGCCAGAATGATGTGTATCTGGTCTTGACACCTCCTGAGATACTTGTATCACATTTCCCAAGATGCTCTAGGATCGGCATACAGACACAGAGCGGCTGTGGGACAGTCTGGAGGGCGGATCTGACACTGCACCGGAGCTGGAGGCAGAGGAGGCAGCCAGCTCAAGAGAACCAAGATGGTGGCACAGGACCCTCTATGTGGCATCTGAACAGCAGGTTGCAGCAGGACAATGCTGGATTCACTGTGTGGGTATGTGCTTTGAAGAGCACTACAGATAAGTTGGGGAAAAAACATGGTGGTGAGGGAAGTTGTGTACCACTTTAACCACTTCAGCCCCGGAAGGATTTCCAGCTTTAGGACCGGAGCACTTTTTGCGATTCGGCGCTGCGTCGCTTTAACTGACAATTGCGCGGTCGTGCGACGTTGCACCCAAACGAAATCTGCGTCCTTTTTTTCCCACAAACAGAGCTTTCTTTTGGTGGTATTTGATCACCTCTGCGTCATTTCTGATCGCCGCTATAAACAAAAGAAGAGCGACAATTTTGCAAAAAAACCCAAATTTCTTACTTTTTGCTAAAATACAAATCCAAAAAAAAAATATAAAAAAACATTTTTTTTCACCGTTTTTGGCCGATTTATATTCTTCCTCATATTTGCGATAAAAAAAATCGCAATCGGCGTTTATTGATTGGTTTGCGCAAAAGTGGTGGCATTTACGGATGATGAGAATTCATTTTTGGGGTTTTTTTTTTTTTTTTTTATTTTTTACTAAAAATGGCGGCGATCTGCGATTTTTAGCGGTACTGCGATATTGGGGCGGACATGTCGGAATGTTTTGACACTTTTTTGGGACCATTGGCATTTATACAGCGATCAGTGCTATAAAAATGCACTGATTACTGTGTAAATGCCATTGGCAGTGAAGGGGTTAACCTGCAGGGGGTGCTCTAAGGGTTAACTGTGTTCCCTGGGCGTGTTCTTACTGTATGGGGACTTGCCTAGCTGGGGAAAGGAAGTGGTCACAGCCTTCACTTACAGGAAGGCTGTGATCACTTCCCTTCCCCCTCACACAGAGCGGAGGTCCGTGTTTACATACACGGACCTCCGCTCATTCGCTCCGGGGGGGGCATCGCGGGTGGCCGGCGGCAATCGAAGCTGCCGGACCCGCTCCCTGGACCCCCCCGGACACAGTGAGCGCGCGCTCACAGTGGCTCTGTATCGCGGCCGCCGTCGTATGACGGCGATTCGCGTTACAGAGCCACATTGTCGCCGTCAATTGCCGATCAGCCGTCGGCAAGCAGTTAAGGAAGCCTACTTACTTAACCACTTCAGCCCCGGAAGGATTTCACACTTTAGGACCAGAGCACATTTTGCGATTTGGCACTGCGTCACTTTAGCTGACAATTGCGCAGTCGTGCGATGTTTTACCCAAACAAAATGTGCGTCCTTTTTTTCCCACAAATAGAGCTTTCCCCTCTGCGTCATTTCTGATCACCGCTATAAACAAAAAAAAAAACAATTTTTCTTACTTTTTGCTAAAATACAAATCCAAAAAAAAAAAAAATATATAAAAAACATTTTTTTTTTTTCATCGGTTTTGCCGATTTTATATTCTTCCTCATATTTTTGGTAAAAAAAATTGCAATCGGCGTTTATTGATTGGTTTGCGCAGAAGTGGCCGTGTTTACGAATTATGAGAATTAATTTCTGGGGTTTTTATTTTTTACTACTAATGGCGGTGATCTGCGATTTTTAGTGGTACTGCGATATTGCGGCGGACACGTCGGACCATTGTGACACTTCTTTGGCACCATTGCCATTTATACAGCGATCAGTGCTATAAAAATGCATTGATTACTGTGTAAATGCCTTTGGCAGTGAAGGGATTAACCTGCAGGGGGCGCTCTAAGGGTTAACTGTGTTCCCTCTGTGTTCTAACTGTTTTAGTGCTGGGCTGGCAGGGGGGGGAAGTGATCACGGCTTCCATATACAGGAGTGATCACAGCCCCCCCCCCCCCTCTATGAGAACGGAGATCTGTGTTTACTTACACGGACCTCCATTCTTTCACTGGGGGGGGG
>BLSH010214066.1:1179154-1189678 GCA_018402905.1 Glandirana rugosa | reverse complement strand
CTATGTGGAAGGGGTAGATACAGTTCCTGGAGACCTGGCATGTCACGATGCAACTCAGAGGGATACATTCAAAGACAGTCCTGGAGCCTTGTGGGGGGAAAGTGGTTTTGAATCCAGGGGAACTGACAGTTGGCGCTAAAGGAGTGGACTGTCAGCAAGTAAGATAAGTGAGTCAAGGAGAAATCGATGCATTAAGGGACATTAGGAGAGTACCTCAGTCCATGGAATCTGGTTGCTCGGACGCGATAGGGGTGAATCTGCCTCTTTTGTGTAGGTTACGATCTTCTTCTGTAGAGGTAGATGGGTAGGCCTTGCGTGGGGATCTGGAGGGAGAGCGTCGTCTGTTGCGTTGAGCTTTCTGGCTTGAGTCTGGAGGAGCAAGTTGGAGATCCTGAAGGAGAGAGCATAGGTCAGCCTGGGACTTGCATGTATGTTGTACTGGCACTATTTTTAGCACTGCAGCGCCTGAAAAATGACCCAGTGTGAAAGGGGTCTATGAGTTACAGTATTTGTCATTTGTTTCCATTGGAGAATTTTCCCTCACTTCTTGCTCTGATGACAACTCAAAATATCTGTATTTCCCCTTGCTTTCTGTCTCAGTGGGCAGCAAGAAAAAGGGATGGGGGTGGTAATCTCCCCAGTGGGGACACAGACAACAACATAAAAATCAGACAGGGAGTCTAACCCTTCACCATTCTATGCAAAATGAAAAAAAAAATAAAAAATCACATACACTTTAACCACTTTAAGACCAGCCGCCGCAGTTATATTGCTGCATGTTGGCTCTATTGCTCGAATCGCCGTAGCTGTACATTGCTTTGTGCAATAGATACGGTGGGCGCGCGGCCACACCCCCAGAGGCCGGCGGCTGTGATGTCCACCTTCCACCCACGATTGCTCCACAGAGAGCCAGAACGGGGATCTGTCAATGTAAACAAACAGATCCCCATTCTGTCAGGGGAGTAGAGAGAGATTGTCTGTTCCTAGTGATCAGGAACAGCGATCTCTCTCCTCCAGTCAGTCCACTCACCCCCCACAGTTAGAAACACCTCCCAGGGGACACCTTCAACCCCTTGATCGCCACCAGTTTTAACCCCTTCCCTGCCAGTGTCATTTATACAGTTATCAGTGTATTTGTATAGCACTGCTTGCTGTATAAATGTCGCTGATCCCAAAAAAGTGTAAAAAAGGTCTGATCTGTCCACCGCAATGTTGCAGTTCCAATTAAAAATCACTGATCACTGCCATTACTATTGAAAAAAAAATAAAATAAAAAAATAAAAATGCCATAAATCGATTCGCTATTTTGTAGATGCTATAACTTTTGTGCAAACCAATAAATATATACGCTTATTGCGTTTTTTTTTCTTTTCTTTGCCAAAAATATGTAGAAGAATACATATTGACCTAAACTGATGTAAAAAAAAAACTAAAATTTGTTAATTTTTTTTTTTTTAATATGTATTCTAGCAAAAAGTAAAAAATCTTCTTTTTTTCAAAATTGTCGGTCTTTTTTTGTTTATAGAGCAAAAAATAAAAACCACAGAGGTGATCAAATACCACCAAAAGATAGCTCTGTTTGTGGGGAAAAAAGAACATAAATTGTGTTGGGTACAACTTCGCACGACCGCGCAATTGTCAGTTAAAGCAACGTAGTCCCGTATCGCAAAAAATGGCCTGGTCATTCCGATCCGTAAGTGGTTAAACAAGTATTAAACTGTGTTCTGGGTGGGCTTTTGCTATAATATGCACATTGAACCTGCACATTATAGCGCACGTACCTTGGAAGTGTGCTCTTCTCCAGAGCTGTGCAATGCGGGCTTTGTCCCTCTTCTCCTCCACTGCTTCAGGTTCCCAGGTATCCTCTTCAGCCATGGGACAGCCACTGATGATGTAACTCAGGGTTGGACAAACTAGTATAGAATTTAAAGAGCCAGTCTGTTCAATCCAGGATCCAGTAGGATTTTTTCGGGAGCCAGCTCCATTGAGGAAACTTTAAAAGTTTGGTGCCAGCTTTAATAAGGAGTATTAGCTCTTTGGATTTCTGTAGCCTTGATGTAATTCCTACACATACACACAGGAGTTACATCGTCCCCGACACCTGCCCGAGGGTGATCACCGCATGGCACATGTGTTGTACAGTGTACTCCGAAAATAAAATACTGCTGGGGAAAGAAGCAGAGGTTTTTGGGCTGAATAGACTTTGCACGTCTTCTTTGAGAAATCCCTATATCCTAGCATTTATTTTTTTATTTTTTTTCAATTATAGTTTAATTCCACTTTACCATCTAGGAGCCATACGTTTACTTTGACTAGATCAATAAAAGATGAGGTCCTGTTAAAGTGGTTCTAAAGGCAAAAAGTTTCCTTAACTCAATGCATTCTCTGCATTAAGGTAAATAAATTCCCCAGTACTTGCACTTGTTGACAGTAAACGTTTGCTGTGCCTAAACGCATGTGCAATAAATGGCTTTGGGCGTGTTTTTTTTTTTTTTTTTTAAGCTTCTTTCACCTACCAGGGGTAAGAGGAACACCCTGTGTGCATGAGGCCTAAAACCTTCTCATAGACAGTTTGTAACGTGGCAGCAAGTACATCTTGATCTCTTACAACTAACTAACTTTAAGAACTTAAATACGCATAGTAGATCAAAATAGCTGTTCCAAAATATGTATATGTAAATTGCTCTGGCTTCTGTAGACAACCCAACCCATTTCCCTTCCATGCCTTTATATGAGACACAGTCAGCCTTATTTTGGGAAGTCTGTATGATGGCTGTTGCCTGTACAGATTGATCCGATCATCCCTTTACTTTTGTAATCTGTGATGGAAGAATTTAGGAGAAATAATTGTGGCAACACAAACAGTTCTGTAATTCACATTTTATCCTTTTTTTTTTTTTTTTTATGTCATTGTCTATACTGACCACAAGATGGCACACAAGAGCCATAAGTTAGTTATCTGGCAAAATGTTACAAGGAGGATCGAATGATAGTTTATTGCTTCACTGTCTATAAACACATGGATGTTGCCATTATTTTCTTTTAAAGGATGTAAAAGCTGGCATAGTGCTCTGGTGGAGACTTTCTTATATATATATTTACATACTGTACATTCACATCAGGCCCTGCCCTCAAGAGCTTACAATCTAAGGCACTGTTAACTAAAGTAAAGTGCAGCCACTTTATAGAGGGACTTTGGTACTTTTTTGTTTTCAGTTGCTACACTACAGATCTAGTGAAGTGTTAGCTGCTGGTTATTTCTCTTTGCAATTTTTTTTTTTTTCTATATGAGTGATTACCTGGGTAAATGGAACTGTACTCGACTTCCAATTATGGGCAATTGCCCATTGTATAGCTATACAAATTGTGTGAATCAAATTCACAAGGTGTTTCGGGGTATCAGGTATTTTATCGAATAAAAGACAATTTGTGTGTTAGATCCACATACCTCCCCATCAGTTTGTCAATTAGTTTAAAATGTTTCTTCCCGGTAGGTTGTAAAGCTTCACACTCTTAGAATATGTGTAAGAAAGAGCCAGGGAGGGCGCAACCCCAGAAACATGAAGGGGAGACTTGAGGGTAAATTTTATATAAAGCGGTTCTATCCCCTAAAATGACATTTTTACCTACAGGTAAGCCTATAATTAGACCTTCCTGTAGGTAAAACAAATATCTCCTAAACCTATACGATTTAGGAGATCTTCTCACTGCAAGCACTGCAGACATCAGCAGGCACATGCGCAGTGATGTCCCGGTGAAGGTCTGGTGCATAGCGCTGGACCCTGCCGGAAAGTCCGCCGTAAAGACTGGCTCCCGCATATGGCACTCACAGCGCCAGAGCCGCATACCCAGAAGGATCCACAGAGGGAACATGGCAGCTCCCTCCTCGGGGAGCGGAGGTAAACATGGCAGCTCCCTCCTCGGGGATCGGAGGTAAGTAATTCATAAGTAAGTATGTAAGTATCATAAGTAAGTAAGTAATTCATAATGAGCTAGTATGCCATGCATACTAGCTCATTATGCCTTTGCCTTGCAGGTTTACTACCCCACACTGGTGTATAGTACCAGCAAGTTATTCATTTAATTGCAGTTTCTCGTATAGTGATTGATTTGGTACAATTGGGCGCAATCACTCTTTTGTGGCTTTTTGGCATGTGCACAACAGTTAAATATTCGACTGCACCTGGCTTTAGTTTTGTAACTCTCAGATGCTGGAAATGCACTGTGCAGTATACGGGGGAAATTATTTTTGGGAGAAAAAGACTTTGCATGTCTCTTTTGCACCACACTGGCCATGAAGAGAGGTGCAGCTAACTGCGGCTGCTGATAACCTGTCATTATAGTGGACAGGGGCCTTAATCGCCAGTGAGAATGTCACCTAACACTTTTTAAGCAGTTACAGCAACACTTTTTTTTGTTTTGTTTTTTTTTCCCTTTTGGGATGAAGATTTTACATAAATTAATAAAACCTGACCATTGTAAGCACCCGTGCCGGTGGTAAATTGTTTGTCTCAACCCTCTAACTGCCACTTGATATGGTAAACTAAGTTGAAAAATAAAACAGACTTGCTGTCTGGATCAAAAGATAAAAATAAAGGGAAACAAGCCTAAAAAGGAAAATGAATGTAGCTATCACATCTACAAATTGGTAAGCTGCAATTTAATATATTTTTGTTTTGGTGTTTAATACTGCTTCTGTTACTTTTACCATTTATCTTTTTTTATTTACATTTTGAGCAGCAAAGTGGAAGTGAAGGCAAACCTTTTTTTTTGTAGAGTAAAGGAGAATTATAATGCCTGTCATGACAAGATGGTTGATGATTGGAAGGTTGTGAAACAGTCAACAGTAAATGGCTTCAAACATGCTTGGGATAAACATAAATCTATAGTCAGACAACAAGGTTAATGTGAAAAAAAAAAAAACCCAAAAAATAAAAAGGGGCAGACTCGATGGACTTTTTCTGCCGTCACTTTTCTATGTTTCTATGACGGATAATCCCTCTAAAGTGAGGGAGATCCTTGGTAGTCACCATACATACCAGCAAAGTGGTGTTGTGGATAGCACGTTCTCCTAGCAGCAAAAGGGTCGCTGGTTCGAATCCCAACCACGGCACTACCTGCCTGGAGTTTGCATGTTCTCCCTGTGCCTGTGTTGTTCTCTGGGTACTCTGGTTTCCTCCATTCTATGCATTAAGATAAAAAACTTTGTGTGCAGCAGCTCCCCTAATACTAACCTGAGCCCCATCTCGATCCAGCGATGTGAACAAATGTCTCGGTCGTCAGGGACTCTCCCTCCTGATTGGCTGAGACACAGTAGCTGCTGCTGTCAATCAAAGTCAGTTAGCCAATCACAAGAGTGAGGGGGCAGGACCAAACCATGGCTCCATGTCTGAATGGACATACAGAGCAGTGGCTCGGCTTGGGTGACCCATAGCAAGCTGCTTGCTGTAGGGCACTCGGCAGGAGGAAGGGGCCAGGAACGCCGGCGAGGGACCTGACAAGAGGAGGATCTGGGCTGCTCTGTGTAAAACCATTACACAGAGCAGGCAGGTATAACATGTTTGTTATTTTTAAAGACAGCAAAATTAGACTTTAGTATCACTTTAAGATCCCTCCCATTAATATCTGTGTTTAGCTTAACAAAAGCTTGGCCAATGTTTTGCAAAAGTTAACTGTACTCACTGATCTTTTACATGCTATAGCCCAGGGCTTTACAAATTTCCTTTGAATCTAGGAGCCAGCTGAAAAGATAAAAGCCATTTTTTTTTGTTTTTGTAACTAACAAAGCTTAAGGGTAGAAAATGTAACATGTTCCCGAAGGCGAACTTATCCTGTAATCCTTTCACAGCCAGAGCAGTTTTTTGCACACATATAAAAAAAAAATTTAGGCATGAAGGTTACATAACACCTGCAAACATTGTATATTTCCTGAAAGCAGACACCCTAGAGAATAAAATAGTGGCAGCCCAAATTTTTTGTCACAAGATATTACCACAAAGGTTAAAGGCCACGGCACAAAAATGCAATAAATTACCCAATTTTTTGGTCAAATATAAAAGCAGAGGTTGGAGCCAAGTAAATAGATAACCAACATGTCAAACCTTAAATTTGTGTGCACCTGTGAAATGGCGACAAACTTTCAGTCCCCTATATTTTTCCATAGGTGACGCTTTAAAAGCCCCCTATAGGTCATCAGTTTAGTTTTACAAAGGAGGTCTGGTGCTAGAATTATTGCTCTCATTCTGGTGTGCACTTCGATATGTAACTTGTATCGCAGTCAACGTTTTCAGGCGTAGGTGCCCGCCGCGTGCGTTTACGCTTCTACCTGCATATATGTGGGGGTGCCTCAATTTTTTGGGGGGGAGATTTTATGTGTTTGACTGTAGCTTTCATTTTTACCCCAACTTTTGTTTGTTTTGTATTATTAAAATAATTACAGTACCTTCATTCACATACAGAAAGATAAGGGACAATGTATTACTTTCATTTTCAAGGTTCATAACTAATGCACTGTAGTTCTGTAGTTGGTCCTAGTTGGTTCTTTAGCAGGGTTAGCTCACCCTGCTCCCTCTCCTGGCAGCAGTGACTTGGCAGTCTTCCAGTGGTATGTAATCACAGGGAAGGAATTGACATCAGTGACCGCCGGTGGTAAATGTTTTTGGGGGGGTAGCAAACACCCAAGCCCCCCCCCCCCCCCCCCAGTCGGTCGATCAATGGCACCTCTCATTGTGGTGGTGGTGGCTTCCGTTTCCTCCCCTCCCCTTGGCAGCCAAATGGGAATGTTCTCTTTTTGTCAATCGGAAACCGGGTCACTCACTCGCTTCTGATTGGCCGGATTGAGGATCAGTGTTTCAACAGCGAATGTTCTTTGGCTGTTGTAACACCTGAGTGGCTCATGCCACAATGCTCTGTGCCACGAGTCCTCTCTATTTTGAAGCCTATTAGATCCTATGGCTCTAATCAGGTGCTTCAATAAAACACCCCGCCGCTGTAATTCAGGTGCCTGACGTCCTGAAAGGGGCCGGACGCATGAATAGGGGGTGGCCGCGGCGGCCATGGATAAATTCATGCTACGCATGAATCTATCTATTATACATATGGGGGGTGGCGAGGATAGGGGATGCGGCGCCCCTAATAGACAGGCCGCCTCTGATTTACATACCTATAACCCTAACAATCACCCTCATTCTAACCCCTGTAACCCTAACACTAATCTCACACTAAACCTCCCTGTAACTGTCCCTGATGTAATCTTAGACCTTTCTTTGCATACTCACCTCTGTTCTACTGGAATTTTCTGAACCGAAGACCAACTTCCCTGCTCTTAACGATACTGGCACCAAGGTCCAAGCACCAGAATCATCTACTTTGCAAAAACATGACCTCTTTGTTTTTGATGGCACCTGCAATTCAGCCTGACCAATGTTTTAACTATGACATATTTTTGCTCCCCTTCTTGAAGGCTCTCTAAGACTTGACTGCTTAGCTCTAGTGTGCTTAGAAAAATATTTATTTTTGCCAAGGGGTGAAATATGAATCTTGTACCAAGAACAATTTAATTCACCATATCGTCTTTTTTTTCTGGCACTTTCCCTAGCTAGTGGAATCAAGATCAGACCTGTCAGCTAGAAATGTGTTCAGTGCTTGTAGATTTATGCTGCATTACATATGTCCACATTACCGAGACAAAAGTGGTCAGTTTATGTTGAAGACTGGAAACCATGATTACAAGTGTAATTTATGCTGCAACAATTATTTACCAATCAATGGCACTATTCAATAAGGAGAAGCAATGATTACAGTGAACCTGTGACATACATCTACCTCCTTTGCAGCTCCATCACACTGTTTGGCTGCTTAGAAGAAACGCGACCTCATGCTTATGCAACTCAAAGCATATATTGCCAGCACACTATGGATCCCCAAAATAGCGTCCAAAAATGTATTAAAGTGATCACATCACAGCAGTAAATTGCAGTTGTTGCAGAGCCACACTGGACCCCTTCATCAGGTATGCTTTACTTGACTCATGCTTATGCAGATGCTTACTGCCCATCATGTGACAGCACTGCCTAGGTAGCCAATCACCAGGTACTTCAAATAAGGAGAATGACTCATAAGCACTGCGTATTTGTCAGGGCTGGGCTCAGCCCTCCCTTAGAGCAAGCTGCTCAGCTAAGGGTTAATTGTCAGTCTCCGCTTTCACCTCTGTCTCACCTGATGTCCATATCCTGCTCGTTAGCCAGCTCTCCAAGCTATTTAAACTGTCTGGATCAGATCTCAGATGCCTTCACCTGGTCAACATCTATGGATGAATCTCTGCTGTTTTTTCTGTAAAGACTTTTGCCTGTTTGACTTCCCTTCTGGTTCCCGGATTAAAGCCTCTGCTCGGCTGACTTCCCTTCTGGCTCCTGACCCTGCATGCTGTTTGTTTGACCTCGCTGATCTCTGGATCCCTGTTTGCTGGCTTGCTTCAATTATCCGCTCTGGCTACTGAACCTTGGCTATGTTTTGACTTTGTTTGCTCTGTTTGTTCCATTTTACCACTTTCATTAAATAGTGTGATTGTACTGCACTTCTGTCTCAGTCTGATTCATGGTTCCTGACAGTATTTTTCCTAACAGCCAAACAAAGCAGCTGGAGAGCAAAAGTACGCAGAATATAAGCAGCTGGGGAGTGTAGTTAAAGAAGAACTTCAGCCAGGTGTTTGAAAATTAAAATTTATTTTTTAAAGAAAATTTAAGAAAGAGATCCTTACCATCCCAAGAAAGCCAGTGTTGTCTTGACTTTTGCCAATGCTTCTCCAGAGGAATCTACCGTGCTGTCGTCTTGGATTCAGGAGCTGGCTGTGACTTCCTGATGACTCACAGCTGGCCCCTAATGCACATGCATTGAGATTGGTCCTGCAGCCTCCTGGGATGTGGAATGTATATCCCAGGAGGCTACAGGCAAGGTGGAGGGCAATCAGGCTGATGCAACCTTAAAGTGATATTAAAGGCAATTATTTGTTTTTAAAACAACAAGCATGTCATTCTTAGCTGCTCTATACAATGGTTTTGCACAGAGCAGCCCCAATCCTCCTCTTCTTGGGTTCCCCGATGGCACTCCTGGCCTCTCCCTCCTGCCAAGTGCCCTCAGGGCTAGCAGCTTGAAATTGGGGCACCCAGGCAGGCTCACTCCTGAGCCACTGCTCTGTGTATCCATTAGCATACAGCGGCATTACTCGGCCCTGTCCCCTCTATCTTCTCATTGGCTCACTGGCTGTGATAGCCAATGGCTCCCACTGTTGTCCCAGCAAATGAGGAGAGAGAATCCCCGGAGAGCCGAGGCTCTTGTGCACATTGCTTGATCAATATTTCTAGAAATGGGCTGCGCTAAACCAAAGAATATCAATGTGCATATATATGTGTGTGTGTGTGTGTGTGTGTGTGTGTGTGTGTGTGTGTGTGTGTGTGTGTGTGTGTGTGTGTGTATGTGCGAATTACATCCAAAATTGCACAAAAATTAAAAATACAGTCTAAAACCAATGCCTTCTATAAAATACATCAAGGTCCAACATATAGGGTAAACTTATAACCTTTGGACATATAAATCCACAAAGCATAAATGTGGGTGTAAGTCCCCAATTAAGTCAAATACCATGCAAACTAAAATAATGAATATTCATAGAAAAAAGTCCACAAGTTGCATGGCAAAGGAAGGGGGAGCGGCGGCACCCGGTGTTCACAAAACAGCAAAAATTGTATGAGAATCTGTCACCAAATGCTATATGCGTTTACCAGATGTAAGTAGAAAAGCGCATTGGCTTTTCACCCAGCCGGGGTCCCCTTGGGGATTAGGGAAGACTCCCCTCCACAGTGATGTCTGTTCTGTAAGTTACACCCTTCAGATCTGCTCCGACGTTAAGCCGTCATCAGTCAGCATCCCTGATTATCGCCCCACCAGTCATATGATGACACTGTACTGTCTCTCTGTTCAGGAGAAAATGCTCTTAGTATCACCATGCCCTTTCTGAACTGAACTTAACGTGGGAGCGGATCTCTGTAAATCAACCCCAGTGTGCCAGCTTGTATTTAAACTGGCCGCTTTGTATGTAGCTTCTGACAGGCTGCGCAAGGAGCCCTGTATCTCCGGAACCATAGATGATAGGAGCCCCACATTTTTACCAGTGGTGAGGTAGGACTTCAGCTACCTATCCCCCAGGTTGACAAGCTACGACCCTCAAAGTCGTTCATGTTTTTTTTTTTCTTTTTTTTTTCTTTTTTTTTTTTTTATTCGCCGGTCAAATTTATGTTCGACCGTGTGACCCCAACTAAATGTCTCTAGGCGAGGGTGCAATTCAAGTCAAGTCTTTCCCGTACCACTATGATTCTCGTAAAAGAGGACTTGTCTCTCTGTCATGTCACAGTAGTATACTGACCACCCCGCTATTAGTCCCTACGACTGACTACTGCCGAATTGCAGCCTCGTCTAGACTTCCCACATTGAATGTCTTGTCTGTAGTGACACCTCCCCTCAGAAGGG
>BLSH010214066.1:1159986-1173951 GCA_018402905.1 Glandirana rugosa | reverse complement strand
CACGTGGGTCTCCAAACACTTTCAGCTCTGCCAAAACACTGGTGTCTCCTCCCAGCTCCTCCTCACACACCAGCTGCACACCACTTCCTCTCCTTATGAGCTGCTTCCTGGCTGCTATTAACCCCCATGTGTGCTGGTTTCCCTGTGATCAGGGGTGGAGGCCCTATCCCACCCGAATATCACTTTAGGGCCTCCGAAATTCCGGGTCCCTACTACCTCTCTATAAAAAGTAGGGAGAACTGCGAGTCAGCCCTCCCTGTGCTCTCGCTACTCCCGGAACTTCTCACCCCCTCGGGTGACCCCCTGAGCACTACCCCTTTCCTTTCAAAAAGACCATAACCCAAATATTGGTGATATATAGCACCCGTCCAGGACCCACCCTTGGCGTCCTCTACAATATATATACATATACATATGGGAAATTCACTCCTGTAAGAGTTATTATGGGGAAAGGGGTCTCCACTGAAGCTTTATCACCAATCCTCATTTCCACAACAACCCAAAATTTTCAAAATCCAACTATCATTGGGACAGGAAGTGAGGTGAAATCTTCTGAACAGAAACATAGACAGCAAAACAAACATTACAGGGGTGTTAACCCTCCCTATGCTATCCAAAAAGCTTAAAAATAGTTTTTTTGGCTGAAGCTACACTTATAAAATGTACCTGTTCCCAATTACAAACAAATTCAACTTAAGAACAAACCTACAGACCCTATCTTGTTTGTAACTTAAGGACCGCCTGTATATATGTGTGCTAATACGTTCACATACCCTGGCAGAATTTATGATTTCTTGGCCATTTTTTAGAGAATATGAATGAGAACACAAAAGCATTTCTTTTGCTCAAGGTTCATGTTTGGCTGAAGCCATTTATTATCAATCAACCGTGTTTTTACTCTTTTTAAATCATAATGACAACAGAAACTACCCAAATGACCCTGATCAAAAGATGGCCAAGAAATCATAAATTCTGCCAGAATATGTAAACTCAAGAGCACAACTGTGTATATGCGTGTGTGTAGATATATATATATTTGTGAGGGGTTAACTCAATGCGGATCACCTTCCCTGGGAAAAGGCAACCAAACAGCAGGTTTGCTTAAAATCTGGCTTGTAGCCAGGTTTTATTTAAAAGGTTGCATGTAGAAATCAAATAAACAAAACAGAAAGTAAATCCTCATCAGTCAGGCACTAACTAAACCTTTCCATTTTTCCTAACTGAGAGGTGCAGGGCTTCTCCTAGACACCCAAAAAACATAGACAGTGCAAACCTTTTTGTCTCAGTCCATAAGCAAACTTCCAAAAGTCAGCTCTCTCAGGCTGATGGCTTCTGAGTCCCAGGCCAGAGAAAAACTTTCCTCTCTTCCTGGTTTTTTAAACCACCTGATGGTGGACTCCAGTGGACCACAAAATCTGGTCTGGAACCAACCCTGCCAAGGTGGCTGGTAAAAAAAAAAAAAACAAAACAATATCATCCGAGGTCACAGACACATGAAATGTGAATATAAAAATAAATTCATATATATAATATATACACAGACATTGTAAATTCATATATAAAAACACTTATCCATACAGGGACTCTACTACACTACTGTCCATACAGTAACAAACACTGAAGGTAGGCGCGGGAGCTGAGGTGGTGCGGCCAGGGCACAGCAACGGATAATGAGGATTGTCCGTTGCTGTACCCTGGCCGCACCACCTCAGCTCCTGTGCTGGATGATTACCTGTGCCTACCGTCAACGTTTACTTCACCCCATACCCATAGTGCGCCTGTAAGTATTGGGGGGGGTGTTATATTACTCCCTCCTCCTTTCCCATTCTCTCTTGGGCCTAGCTTGATTCATCGTTTATACTTTTAGGTACTTTTTCTCATCAGCTCCTGATGAGCGGTGGAGAACCACAAAACGTGTTGAGCTTTTGATGCTACAGCTATGCGTTTAGAACCTAGAGCTCCACCAAGCTATCTGTACCATCTTGTCTGACCCCATCATTACTTACATTGTTATTACTTCTACACACTTTAACCACTTGCCGACCGGCGTCTGACAGCGACAATGTGGCTTGTTATTGCAAACCGCCGTCATATGACGGCAGCTGCGATTACTAGTACTGTGAGCGCGCGCGCAGTGCTCGCGTGCTTCCTGTGTCCGGGGGGGGGCAGGGAGAGGGTAGGGCAGACTCGATCGCCGCCAGCTACCCGCGATGCCCCCCCCCCCGCCCCCGCAGTGAGAGAATTGAGGTCCATGTATGTAAACATGGATCTCCGTTCTCATAGAGGGGGAAGGGCTCAGATCACAGGCTTCCTGTATATGGAAGCCATGATCATTCCCTTCCCCCTGCCAGCCCAGCCCACATACAGTTAGAACACACCCAGAGAACACAGTTAACTCTTAGAGCGCCCCCTTCAGGTTAACCCCTTCACTGTCAATGGCATTTACACAGTAATAAGTGCATTTTTATAGAACTGCTGTATAGATGCCATCGGTCCCAAAAAAGTGTCAAAATGGTCCGACATATCCACCGCAATATCGCAGTACCGCTAAAAATTTCAGATCGCCGCCATTACTAGTAAAAAATAAAAAACATATAAAAACCCCAGAAATGAATTCTCATTGTACATTGTAGCAAAGTGTCATTTCTTCAGTGTTGTCACATGAAAAGAGATAATACAATATTTACAAAAATGTGAGGGGTGTGTTAATATTGTGACGTTATGCGAGGCGATCGATGGACGATATGTGTCGCCTTGCATGCGTTCATTTGGAGTGGACTAAGGTGGAATCCGGTCCGGGTTTTACCAGCTACCTTGGCAGGATTGGTTCCGGACCAGATTTTTGTGGTCCACCATCAGGTGGTTTAAATAAATGGGAAGAGAGGAAAGTTTTGTTCTGGCCTGAGACTCAGGAGCCATCAGCCTGGGAGAGCTGATGTATGGAAGTTTGCTTATGGACTGAGACAAAATGCTTTCACTATCTACATTTTGAGGGTGTTTGGGAGAAGCCCTGCACCGCTCAAGTTAGGAAAACTGAAATGTTTAGTTAGTGCCTTGATGGCAAGATTTATTTTTTGTTTTGCTTATTTTGATTTCTACATGCAACCTTTTAAATAAACCTGGCTTTTAACCGGTTCCCCACCGCGCGCCGTCTTTTTACGGCGGCAGTGGGGGAGCCCTGCGCGAATCGCCGTAAATAAGCGGCGATTTGCATTTGGCCACCAGGGGGCGCGCGCGCCGCACTCCTGGGGAGTGTGCCCGCGGCTCGGGCGGACCCGATGTCTGCCGGTGAGCCGCGATGAGCGGCTACAGAGAAAGAACGGGGAACCGCCGATGTAAACACGGCGGTTCCCCGCCCTGTCAGTGGGGCATGAGAGATCTACTGATCCCTGTCACTGGGATCAGTTAGATCTCTCATGCCCATGTTAGCCCAACCCCCCCACAGTAAGAACACACCCAGGGAACACAGTTAACCCCTAGCTCTCCCCCTGCAGGTTAACCCCTTCACTGCCAATGACATTTATACAGTAATCAGTGGACATTTAAATTTCTGATCGCTGAATAAATGTCATTGGTCCCAAAAAAGTGTCAAAATATTCCGACATGTCCCCCCCCCAATATCGCATTACCGCTAAAAATCGCAGATCGCCGCCATTACTAGTAAAAAATAAAAAAAAATAAAAACCCCAGAAATGAATTCTCACCATCCGTAAACACGGCCACTTTTGCGCAAACCAATCAATAAACGCCGATTGCGATTTTTTTTTTTTTTATCGCAAATATGAGGAAGAATATAAATCGGCCAAAAACGGTGAAAAAAAATGTTTTTTTATATTTTTTTTTTTTTTGGATTTGAATTTTAGCAAAAAGTAAGAAATTTGGGTTTTTTTGCAAAATGGTCGCTCTTCTTTTGTTTATAGCGGCGATCAGAAATGACGCGGAGGCGATCAAATACCACCAAAAGAAAGCTCTATTTGTGTGAAAAAAAGGACGCAAATTTTGTTTGGGTACAACGTCGCACGACTGCGCAATTGTCAGTTAAAGCGACCCAGTGCCGAATCGCAAAAAGTGCTCTGGTCCTAAAGTGGGAAATCCTTCTGGGGCTGAAGTGGTTAAGAAAAACTGCCGTTTGGACTGCCTTTTTCCACTGAAGGTGATCCCCACTGAGCTAACCCCCCTACAATACAATATATATATATATATTTTTTTTTTCTGTAATCGGTGTAGAAGGAGCCATATCGTGTGGCAGTGCTCATGTGCTAACAAGTAGACATGTGCACTGCTGAAAAAATATTTAGTTTTTGTTTTTTTATTTTTCATTTTTAGGGTCATTCATTATGATTGTAAGTTGTTATTTTGAATAAATTTGTAACTTCGGAAAAATTTTAATTCAAATCTGGAAATTCAAAAATCTGAAATAGTAACTAACTAATAATAACTAACTATTACATTTTAGGTATTGGAATTTCCTTTCAAATTTTGCTGTTATGCTGTTTTTAAACGAATACGAAGTTATCCAAAATTTTGAATTATTCAAAATAACGAAAGCCGCATCTAAACGAATGGAACTTAATAAATAATAATAAAAAACCTTTTGTTATTATCTATTATCAATTTGTTATTATTAATGTGTTCTGTTCCATTCGTTTAGATATGGCATTCGTTATTTCGGATAATCCGTAAATTCGTATTGGTTACGTTCACAGCCAAATTTGAAGGGAAATTCTAATCACTATTATTTACTAGTTTGTAATAGTTATTAGTTCTTATTTCGAATTTTCAGATTTTCGGATTTTCGTTCTTATTTTTGGATTTTTGAATTTCCGAATTTTCATAAAAATTCTTTAAACAGGTTTTCGTTGATTCGAATATCTCTGAATTAACGCATTTGTTGAATTCCGTTGAAAAAACGAATTTGAAACAAAACAGATTGCACATGTCTACTAACAAGCAACATGCAATTATTAGAAGAGAAGAGGGTGGCAGAGGAAAGATCATCAGTCTGCTGATTCTCCTTTCACTGTCCAGTCAAAGACTGGTGAAGGGACGAGACATGTAAGTGTTATTTACTTGCGGCAGAGAAAAATCAGGATGGATTCCCTACTTGGCAAAGCTGTGCTGTGTGGCAAAGCTGTGTAAATCTCAGAGCAGGAATGACTTTCATCTGTATATTTAGCTGTTTGCCTGGAGTTTGGTTTTAAAGTTTAGTGGATGAGTTCCACCTTAATGCTTCTTGGGGGAATTCTGATTAGTAAAGGAAAAGTCATCTTAAAATAAACAATTCTTTTAATCAACAAGTAGGAGTCCTTTACTTTCTGTGTGGACGGAAAATAATATTAGAAAAATGTACATTTTGGGGCCCTATAATCTTGTACTGCCATGTTTCATACTATACAAGTTTTAACTATCTGGACAATTTTATCTTTTTGTTTCTTTATACTAGACCAGGGGTAGGCAACCCTGGAGAGGTGAAGATCTACCCGAACAACGTAGAGGAGATCAAAGATAGCCAGGGTGCAGTACTATTTTAGGGCCCCATTAAAAAGTACAAATGTTTACTTTGTAAGTAATTCAGAGTGCAGGGGTCAGACGTTTAGTGATGTAGAGTGCAGGGGTCAGGAGTAAGTAATGCAGAATGCAGGGGTGAGGTGTAAGTGATGTAGAATGCAGGGGTCGATAGTAGGTAATGCAGCATTCGTATGTTAGTCATAAAGGCAGATTTGCACTCCATCTGTAAAGACGCATTCAATAGAGCTCAGATGCAATGGCACTCTTGAGAGTGAGACAAGTCCTCCAAGGTCTCCCATGAGCTGTGTCATATGACACGTCAGAGCCAAGGACTTTTTCAGCTCTGTAATTTCTATTGCCGTTCTGATCTGATCTGAAGGCAGGGACAGGAGCTGTCTGTGCAGCCGGGTTACTATCTACTTGTTACATGAACATGATGGACAGGTAGATGGCAATCGTCAAGTGGACAAACCCATTTTCCCCCATTCACAGACTGTTTCATAGCAGAACACAATGGGGAAGATTTACTAAAACTGGTGCATAAAGAATCTGGTGCACCTATGCATAGTAATCAATCAGCTTTTAACTTGTTAAATTAAGCTTTGACAATAAGGCTATGTTCACACTAGTCCGAGAAACGGACGAACATTAGGAGCACAAGTTGCATTACATCACAAAATCAGTGGTTCCCTATGAGAGCCATCTTAACTGGTCCGACACAAGTTGGACCAACTTTGAAAAAGGTTCCTGTGCTAATTTTGTCAGACTTTGATCCTACTTCAGCCCATTGAATATCATTGAGGTCGGATCAAAGTCGGATCATTGTCTTAACTGATCCAACTTTGGCATGCAACTTGTGCTCTGAGGATCTTGAAGGGGAACCCCTGCTAAATTCTAAAACAAACAGCATGGGGCCCCCCTCCCAAGAGCATACCAGGCCCTTCGTTCTGGTGTGGATTTTAAGGAGAACCCCCACACAAAAAGACTGAATGGGGTCCCACCCAAAATCCATACCAGACCCTTATCTGAGCACGCAGCCTGGCAGGCCAGGCAAGGGGGTGGGGACAAGCGAGCACCCCCCCTTCCCCCCCAGGACCATACCAGGCCGCATGCCCTCAACATGGGGAGTATGGGTGCTTTGGGGCAGGGGGGCTCTGTGCCCCCCACCCAAAAGCACCTTGTTCCCATGTTAATGAGGACAAGGGCCTCTTCCCAACAGCCCTTGCTGGTAGTTGTCTGCGGGGGGCATATTGGAATCTGGAAGCCCACTTTAACAAGGGGGGCCCCCAGATTCCGGCCCCCACCCTATGTGAATGAGTATGGGGTACATTGTACCCATTCACCTAAAAAAGAAAGTGTCAAAAATAAACAGACTACACAGTTTTTTTGTGTTCGTTTTTTTGCGGGTCTTCTCCCTCTCCACTGCGACATCTTCTGCTCTTTTGCCGGGTCTTCTTGGCTGTCTTCTCCTTCTGTTTTTCCTTATTCCATTGTTGACTCGATGCGATCTCCCGCGCTAATGCTGTCTCCGTGCTGTGGGTTGACTTATATTAACATGGGGTGGGGCTACTCGCTGATGTCACCTAGAGGCCCCACCCCCCTATGATGTCACCGGCCGGGGAATGATGGAGAGGAAGAACAGAGGGAGAAAACAATGGAGAAGACCTGGCAAAAGAGCAGAAGAAGGCGCAGAGAGAAGAACCAGCAAAAGAGCAGAAGAAAGAAGACGTCAGAGCGGGGAGAAGAAATTGGAGGAAGAAGATGTCGGAGCTGATTTAATAATATACTTTAAAAACCTGTGCAGTGTGTTTGTTTTTGACACCTTTTTCTTAGGTGAATAAATAGGGGTACAATGTACCCCATACTCATTTTCATAGGGTGGGGGGGCCGGGATCTGGGGACCCTGACAACCACTGGCCAGGATTGTCGGGAAAGCCCCTTGTCCTCATCAACCTGGGGACAAGGTGCTTTGGTGTGGGTGGGCCCCCCTGCCCCAAAGCACCCACCCCTTCCCATATTGAGGGCACACGGCCTGGTATGGTTCAGGAGGAAGCACTTGCTTGTCCCCACCCCCTTTCCTGACCTGCCAAGCTGCATGCTCAGATCAGAATCTGGTATAGATTTTGTATCCTCTTGGGGAGGGACCCCATGCCATTTTTTTTTGTTAAATTTGGTGGGGGTTCCCCTTCAAGATCCCCAGATGCCTCCAACATGCCTGGTATTTTTGGGATCAAAGTCGGATCCCGTTCACAGAAGTCGGACTGATGTAGGACCGTTGTAGTACAAAAGTTGCAGAGCAAAGTAGGATCAAAGTCTGACCATTCTTGTGTCTGATAGTGTGAACCTGGCCTAAAACCTAGAAGCTGATTGGTTACTATGCACAGCTGCATCAGATTCTATGTGCACCAGTTTTAGTGAATCCCCCCCCCCCCAATGTGTATAGAGTAGAACTTCTAAATGAATATTGTTTATAACAAAGGTGAGGGCACAGACTGGTGTGAGGCACTACAGGTAGCAGCACATCTTCCACTGTTATTCACTGAACTGTAAGCTGTAGGTGCAGCCCTCAGGGGGCTCAGAGGCCCCACACACTCTTCATAACCACAAAACAGTCACTTTAAAGCCTGGTACACACTGAGTGTTTTTTTCGTTCAACGAAAAAAAAAACAGAGAGCTCTGGTTAGAGCCATTGTACTCACTATGCAAAGTTAGTACAGCGAGCTTCCCTGCTGAGCTGTTGTGTTCTGATAGGGGGATGCCCAAATGGCCAGCTCCTGTCAGACAAACCGACATACACTCGGGCTGAACGTCTGCCTTTTTTTTTTGAACCGCCCGATGTCTCCCGACATTCGGCCTGTGTGTACCAGGCTTTAGTTACTGAAAGTACTTCCCAGCAATGAGATCCCTGGGTTGATAGCTGGCAGTCAATGAGGTATGCCAGTGGGGCAGGACATTCGGTATCCAAGAACTGGGCGGATCAGGTGACCAGATCCTGGGTCGCTGATTAGTCATGGTCAGAAGCTGGTGGCACAGGAAGGTTGCGATCTAATCCTCACATGACCGCAGTCTACTAGTTTCCTGAGCCTTGCAGTAGATCCTGTGGACATACTGCAACCATTTGTTATAATTATTTTAGTCACAAGAAAAAGAAGACTTTCCTAGAATTGTGTCCTCTGTTCTCAAATAGGGTTAATCATTGCCTTCTTTTACAAGGACATTTTTGGGCAGCTATGTGTATATCAACTTGTTTTTAAAGTAGAAATTACTCCCATAGGAAGGTTGGAGCATATACTATGTTTCTATTTCAAGGCCTGGTCTCGGTATTTCCTTTTAGTCCTTATCTTCTAGAAAATCTAGCTGTTTCTGGAACATCATCTATTTTCTCTTGAGTCCCACAGGCTATTCTTGGATGTTCAAGAGGAAGATTTACTGTGTATTACTATGTTAAATGAACAATCACGCAAAACTGACATTTCACTTTTTTGTAGATGTTGGAGACTATTTAACAGCTTATGTCTCACTATTAGTGAGATTTTTGCATTTCATACAGTCAACTACTGACACTTCTCTCTCTCCTCCACTTTCTTACTATTGTCCCCTTAATTGGGTGGGTTTCCTCACTGACCAGTAGGTGGAGGAGGTGGTGGGCCAAAGTGTGGCATTAAATAATATCCACTAAAGTGACAGTAAATGATATCCATATTTATTTTATTCATTGATGGACACAACCTCTTCATCTTCTTCGCCATATGGTTATACCACCCCCTACAGGAGTAGGACACTAGGCAAAAGAAAGAAGCTGAGCACCACTTATGAGCAGTCCCAGCTGGTAGTAAACCCCCTCTCTGCTATAGGCAGCTCAGTTTTTTCTCCCTAGTGTAACAGTAAGGACCTGGCGTCCTGTGGGTCCCTGCATCATTGGACAACAATATCCGCATCAATCAGATGGCCAGGACCTCTCTACTCTGGTGGCATTGGTCTCCCTTTCAATTGGCCAGTGGTATTAATGGATGCCAGCCTGTACGGCTAAGGAGAGGGGTTCCGGGTCACAGATCTGCTCATGGCCGCTTGGGAAGACAGAGGAGTCTTTCAATGTCCTACTGCTGCGGGCAATCAGATTTTGCCTAGCTCAATTGGGTGGAGCTGCTCCGAGGGTGCCCAGTCAGGATCCGATCTGACAATGTAATGGCTGTGGCTTGTGTTTATTACCAGGATGAGACAAGGACCTTGCTCATTCTCCTGTGAGCAAGACTCCATGTGGTGGCTCTCTTCAACATTTTCATTATGGGTGTAGTAAACTGCCAGGTGACTACCTCAGTCATCAGATTCTGGATCATGAGAGAGTCCAAATGCATTTCATCAGACCTATCTGCCTTGAGGCACCCCAGACATTAATCTCCTAGCCTCCTGTCTCAACAGGAAGATGTTGAGGTTCATGGCAAGCCTCTGGTGGTTGCGCTGGCGGTGCTGTGGAGCCATTATCAGATCTTTTATTCCATTCCTCCTCTCAGGGTGCCCCCTCACTTGTTTTGACAGGATAGAGGATGAAGGGATTCAGGTTTTTCTGGTGGCTCTGGTTTGACCCCAGAGAGCTTAGTATGTGGACATTGTAAGGTTGGTTGCAGACATCCTTTGGCAGCTGCCCCTGCAGGAAGATCTCCTGTCCCAAGGACCGATTTTCAATCCTGCTTTACTGTGGCTGGCTTTGACGGCTTGACTATTGAAAACTAGGTCAAAGCGATTGGGGTTTGTTGGTCTTGGTGGGCTTGGTGATCCCCACCATGCTTAATGCACATAAACCCACTTCTAGGAGGATTTATTGTACCTGGAAGTCCTACATTTCTTAGCGTGAGGCTGCGATCTTGCACTATCTTTCTTTCTCAGTAACTTGGGTTTTTGGCTTTTCTTCAAAGCGGAGTGAAGCAGAATGTTCCCTTGAGCAACAAAAATTGGCAGGTTTCTGCTCCTGCAATTTTCTTTTAACGTTCTCTGGCTGCACACTCTTTTGGTTAATACTTTCATTCAAGGAATTCGAAATTTGGCCCCTCCTGGGCGGTCCCTGTTGCTGCTGTGGGACCTGAATCTGGTTTTGTTGGCTATGAAAATACCTCCCTTTGAGAACATTAGGGATATTTTCTTGCTTGCTTTATCCCAAAAAGTGTCACCATTTTGGTTGCTATAATTTCTACTCTGTGTGTTGGAGCTGCCGGCCTTGAACTGCACATCTCCCCTTGGGGTGTTACACAGAGATAAGGTGGTTCTCCACCAGTGTCCCTCCTTCCTGCCAAAGGTGGTGTCTAATTTTCACCCAAATGAGGACGGTGTCCTGCCTTCCTTATATCCGTGCCCTTTACATCCTAAGGAGGTTGTGCTGCACTCACTGGATGTGGCCTGGGCAGTTTGTATGTACCTGTCTGCTATGGCTTCCTTCCGGAGGTCAGACACTTTTTGTGATTGCAGAAGGCCCACAAAAGGGCTTGGCAGCCTCATCTGCCACAGTTTCTCGCTGTATCACATAAGTGGTTGTTCAGGTTTACGCCTTCTCTACCAGGAGCGATTTGTGTCTCTTGGGCATTTCAACATCAGGCATCTGTGTCTCAAGTTTGCAAGGTGGCTACCTGGTTGTCTGTGCACACCTTTACATGTTTTACAAAGTTGATGGTTTGGCATCTTCAGTTGATGTTTTGGCTGCAGGCCTGCAAGATATATTCAAAACGAAGAATTAGTCCATACAGTCCCATAGTAGTAAGGAATATCAAGGAGAAGTCCACAATATAGATGGATCTACAGGTGAATGGGGATAGCACACACAGTAACCGGCAGCTCCTCAGCAGGAAATGGGAATTCTCTCAGACACAAACAAAAACAGCGGAAAGAGGTCGTCTGGGTCAGTGTGATAATCAAAACAAGTAACACTTTATTCAGATACACTTGCATAAAAGTATCTATCTTGCAAGCTGCACACAGGGTTTTGCCTAAAGGAAGTGGCGCATCAGAAACTCGCTGCGGCCAGCCCCATCCTGATTTGGTCTCTTGCTAGCTCTGAGAGCGGGTGTGAGAGCTGGAGACACTGCCGGTTATATACTTCCATGCGGTGGGCCTGAGCTTATCCCCACAGCAATCTTCTCATCCCTTGTGGCGACTGTCTGCTTGATTGGTTATCCACATCCACCCTGTGTGCAGCTTGCAAGTTACTTTTATGTAAGTGTATCTGAATAAAGTGATAGTAATAGTAAACCCTTACAATAACCTACTGAAGTGACTATCCTCAGGTGATAAACAGGGATGAAGCAAATCTTCCCACGTAAGCGGAATCTGTTTATATCCAGCCCAGGGGCAGACTGACCACTCATGGGGCCCCCGGGCAATAGGAGATCATGGGGCCCCTGTATCCACAGTCAAGCCTTGCCTACACGAAGCCTCACCTACATATTGCACTGCCCACATTACATGCATTCATGGCAGCCATCCTCCACATATTGTATCTCAGCTGTACAGAAGGGTCCATCAGCAAACTGGGCCAATGTCCAATTCTTGTCTGCAGCATGGGCTCAAGGAGATTCCTGTTGCCATTGCTGGGAAGCGACCGAACACCCAAAAGGTTCAAAGGTGGTGGCCATCTGAGAACCTGTCAGGTGCCCAACGGCTTCCCAACCATGCCTCTGAGAACCTCTGTGAGCCTGATCATTTGGTTATTGCAGCTCAGCTATATAGAGGAGATATTTAAATATCTACCTGCAGCATAGCCTGCATGGAAGTTCCTGGCTTTTTTCTGTAGAAGACACTGGGCACTTCCTGGTGTAAAGATGGCTGCCACCTTTATGACGCAACCAGGGGGGGTATTTTATGAAAGCAATGGGCTAGTGTTACAAGTTCATAATTTGAGCCCTAAAGCTAGAGAAAGAAGCGCTGCGTGCACAGCATGCCACTGCAAATATTGGGTGTGGTTTTTAGAGGCTGTAGGTAGCACCTGCTAGTTAAATAGTACAGTAAAGATGTTGATGATTGAGGGGTTAATTGCCTTGTGGGAGATCAGGGCTGCAGAGACAGGGCTGTGATTCCAGTGGCCAGGCAGCAGAGAAGGGGCGGGGCTTGCTATGCATGGGGCTCTCTGCGCTGTCTCCATCCTGTCCTCGGGTTTGGGGGACTGTGTGTTCAGGGAGGATGGGGGGACCATTACAAGTCACTGATCTACTGGGACTAATAGAAAACTAGTCAGGAGTACACCATGTACAGAGACCGCTGTGCAGAAAAGTTTGATGGAGACTGTGTGACCGATGCTCTGCAACAAGCAGCTTTGCAGGGACAAGCCTGTCATGGGGCCCCCTACTGGCCCCGGGCCCTCATGCAGTGCCGAGTGCCCGAATGGTCAGTCCGCCCCTGATCCAGCCCTTTCTCAGAAGCTGCGGCTTCTATTACCTTTCCCCACAGTGCGGATGTGTCTGTGCTGATTAGAGAAGTGAGAGGAGGTGGCAGCTTGATACTTCTTTGTGCAGTTACGCTGGCTCCTTAAGCCTAGTACACACGATGAGCTTATCGGCCGAATGATCGTCCATCTTTTTTTTTATGTATGCTAGTCTCCATTTAAAAAATGAAGAGGTTGCTAAAGTTATTCTGTACAAGACATTCATAAAATGGTGATTGTTGCAACTTTATATGTCATACGTTATTTGCGCAGGAATTTTTCAAATACGTTTTTTTGTAAAAAAAAAAAAAACTTTTATGAATTAAAAAAAAAAAAAACGTAAAGTTAGCCCAGTTTTTGTGTATTATATGAAAGCTGATGTTATGCCGTGTAAATAGATGCCTAGCATGTCACGCTCTAAAATTGCGCACACTCGTGGAATGGCACCAAACTTGGGTACGTAAAAATCTCCATAGGCAATGCTTTAAAATGTGTTACAGGATACCAGTTTAGAGTTACAGAGGAGTTATTGCACTAAAATTCTTGCTTTTGCTCTAACGCACATGGCAATACCTCACATGTGTGATTTGAATGCCGTTTACATACGTGGGTGCGACTTACGTATGCGTTTGCTTTTGTGCGTGAGCAAGCGGGGACGGGGCGCTTTCGTTTTTTTATTTTTTTTTTTATTTTACCTTTTTGTTTTTTATTTTTACACTTTCTCTCTAAATGTGTTTTTTTTTTGATCACTTTTATTCCTATTACAAGGAATGGAAACATCTCTTGTAATGGGAATAGTGCATGACAGCTCCTCCTTATGGAGAAATCTGGGGTCTATAACACCCCAGATCTCTCCTCCAGGCTGGAAAGGCCGAGATCAAAAAGGTGCATACATTTGCCGTAAGTTTAGTGTGTACACTCCATAACGGTACACGCAATCTCGTTTTCGTTCTTAAAATCACGTTATTGAGGAGACATTGAGATTTGACCATAGGACATTGTGTAAAATTTCGTAACGGATACCTCTAAAAATGCATGGGTTCAAACCACGG
>BLSH010214066.1:1115710-1137580 GCA_018402905.1 Glandirana rugosa | reverse complement strand
CCACTGCAGAAATCAGATCGACTTGTTTTACACCTGCAGCCATTTTCTTCTTCTTCCCAAAGACGACCCACAATTCCCCTGGGCTGCAAAGGACCTTTGGGTAATTTTAGACAGGAATTTCCTGTATTTTGGTAAATAAATTGACCAATGCTATTTTTTTTACAAAAAACGCCGGCGTCAAAAAACGCCTGTTAACGCCGGTACGGCGTTAGTAGGCGTTAGTGAGCGTTTTGCCGATTAGCGTCAAAAAACGCCAAAACGCTACAGCTACAGAACGCGATGGTCCCGCGTTCTAAAAACAGCTCACTAACGCCGACGCCCTCTACTGCTCACAAACGCCGGCGTTTTTAGAGTGCCATTGAATAACATGGAGAGCAGCAAAAAAACGCCTACAAACGCCGGCATGCAAAACGCCCGTGTGTATGAGGCCTTAAAGTTTATGCTACAGGTAGCTGAACACAAAGTTTAAAATAATGAAATCTTATGTTTCATTTTTAGAAAATTTTCCTCTATTAACTTTGATTTAGGAAAAGGTCCTCTATTAACTGGGATTGACCTAATGGGGGAAGATAGACACAAATACATGGACATTTCCACAAATCATTGTGTTTTTTTTTTTTTTACCTTTTTAGCTCCCTCAAACTCTATATAACATATACTGTATATTTTAATAAGAAAAATAAATATTTTACCATCTTATCTCTTTGGGACTGTTTCATCAGCTTGCTTAAAATCAATCTTCAGCATCAACCAGGGAGTATTGAATAACAGCCTCAATGGGAGTTTTGACTGTAACTTTAAGGAGGACCTCATCAGGCTTTTAGCGATACTTTAGCAGTGCAGTGTGTTTTTTTTTTTTTTTTTTACGCACACGCTCACACACACAAACTGACCAGGTCTGGATTTTACAGCAAAAGTGACATTTGCCTGTTTAATGTCAGGGAGGCGTGCTTAGCATTAGGACCAATACATTCTGTGACAGTGACATGTATAGTTAAAGATTTCTGGCACTTTGAAATATAGCAGTGACACATCAAGGTTACTTATAACAAATAGCCTGCAAGTGGTATTATAATAGTGACCTAGAATAACAGTCTGACAGCTGTCATACTGCTGATACCCAGCCTGGAATTTGTGTTGTCTGTCATGCAGATCGTTACTCACAGCACTAACACATTGTATAAAAACACTGATTTCTATAATTATCTCTCCGATTGTCAGGTGCCTTTTTTCTTCAAATAAACCCCAAATATTCAGACCAGTACCCACAGCTGGTAACAGACAACGCTATGTCCTATCATCTAGAGCAGTGATGGCACCCCCAATGTTTTTGGAACTACATTTCCCATGAAGCTCATGCACTCTGCAGTGTAGTTGAGCATCATGGGAAATGTAGTTCCAAAGCATCTGAGGTGCCAAGGTTCACCACCATTGATGTAGAGTCTCCAACACACCACTGCTACTTGCCCATTCTCCTGATGTATCTACAGCCTTTCAAGTATTTGTAAATGTTTTTGAAGGTACACTCTCTAGTCATACAGGAAAAGCAATGTTTGAGACTGTACCCGCACCACAGCAATAATATTTTTCTCCACAGCTGTGGAATATTCCCAATAGACTCAAACATCTTGTAGGATGTTCCTCTAGGTAAGGCCTGGACTAAGCCCAGGTTTTTCTGTATGCAAATACCAATTGCAGTTCCTAAATCAGTCCTCTGACCTTTCTTGAACTGAAGAAGAGGAAGCCTCCACAAAATGCATCCTGCGTCTGCGTATGTTCCAGCAGTGACATCATCTGGGGGCCAGAACGTTCTGAGTTGAGTATTCCTGTGGCTTGCCTGCCACTATGCTAGGCTTGTTTGTTTGGCAGTGGTCTGGGCGCTGATCATCCATTCCTTCCTACAACCTTAATCTGGGTACCTGGAGGAGCTGTTGCCACTCCCTCTCTATCCCCTCCACAAATATTCTCCACTCAAAATGTTTTCAACTTGTGTGTGGAGCCTCCTGTTCCCAATAAAGTTTTCAGCTGCAATACTGCACTATGGGTCTTACACTGTTACATAGTCTGGTTGAAAAAAGACACAAGTCCATCTAGTTAAACCAATAAACCCCCCTCCCCTCTTGTTTTTGTCATATAAAACCCTACTTCCAAAAAAGTTGGGACAGTGGGGTAAATTTACTAAAACTGGTGCACACAGAATCTGGTGCAGCTTTTCATGGTAGCCAGCTTGTAACCTTAGCATGTTCATTTAAGCTTTGGCAGTAAAATCTGGAAATTGATTGGTTTCTATGCAGAAGTGAGCCTGATTTTGCACTCACCAGCTTTAGTAAACCCCACTGGGTAAGCTCTACATAAAAACAGAATGCAATGATTTGCAAATCTCATAATTTTATATTTTATTCACAATCGAAAGTTGAAAATATATCAATTATTTCAACCAAGCAAATGCAACATTTTAACAAAAAAAATCAGTTATTTTTTTATTTTTTTAAAGTGGTAGTAAACCCTCCTATCATTTTCAGCCAAGGAAGCTGCCATCTTGGCCTCTGTTTAATCTACAACTGCCATGATGCTGCACATGTGATCAGCTATCAGCTGACACCAACCATTGGATGGTTTGACATTTTGGTTTAGAGCACAACCAATGGGAGTTTTACATTTCCGGCACATGCCGGAAATGTGACTGGTTTTTAACCTGTTAAATGCATGGGTTTACTACCGCTTTAAGGCCTCATACACACGGGAGTCAGAAAAAAAATAAGCAAAAACGTCGGGTCCGACGTTTTGAAAAAATCAGCGTTTTTTTAGGCATTTTGCATCGGCGTTGGTGAGCGTCGGCGTCAATAGGCGTTTTTTAAAAAAAAATCAGTCCTCTGCTATTTTTCAACCTAAAAACGTTGGTGTCAAAAAACGCCGGTTAACGCCGGTGTTAGTGAGCGTTTTGCCGATTGGCGTCAAAAAATGCCAAAACGTTACAGCCTCAGAACGCACTGGTCCTGTGTTCTAGAAACAGCTCACTAACGCCGACACCCTCTACTGCTCAAAAACGCCGGCGTTTTTAGAGGGCCATTGAATAACATGGAGAGCTGCAAAAAACGCCGGCGTCAAAAAACGCCTGTGTGTATAAGGCCTAAATGTTAAAATTGCTGGCAGCAACATGTCTCAAAAAAGTTTGGACAGGGCCATGTTTGCCACGGTGTAACATCTCCTCTTCTTTTAACAACACTCTGTAAACATCTGAGAACTGGGCAGACCAGTTGCTGGAATTTTGGGAAAGGAATGTTGTCTTATTCTTGCCTGATTGAAATCTAACAGTTCTACAGTAATGGGTCTTCTTTTGTCATATTTTTCATTTCAAGATGCGCCAAATATTTTCAATTGGTGAATAATCTGGACCGCAGGCAGGCCAGTTAAGCACCCGGACTCTTCTACTGCAAATCAAAAACTATAAATAAAGCAATCAACACGCAAATTATCAAAAACAAATCGAAGCAGTGAAAGATAAGTTGCAAGTTAAAACACAGTTACAGTGATTCTACACCCTCAGAAATAAAACCTATTTAATCAAATAATGTATCACAGCATTACATTTATATCCTTCATGTGAAATGCCCATTTTGACCACCAATGTGAAAATGGCACACAATATCTTTTCAGGATCAATTATCTATTGTGCCATACATACACCTCATGCCGTAAATGAAATGCTCCTCCATTTTTGACCTCTAAAGATATGAGGTCAAAATATTCTTTCTGCCACCCTCTGGGCAAGCTATCAGATGTCAAATACACAGGTTATCCCCACTGCATGCACCATTCAGGTATATATGACATGTGAAAATAAAAGAATAGGACCAATAGTGCTCTCTGTCTAAAGCATTCAGATTCAATCTCACCATTCCACTCCCCCTCTAACAATATAGCTGTGGGATGACGTCACGGGCCTGGCTCTGCTCCCCTATACGCATTACATCCCCTTCAAAGGACTCTGTGGTTTTAAGTCTCTATACATACAGTATATATTGTATGCAAATTCTTTGACCTTTTTGTTTTCACACGATACATCGTCAGGTCACTGGGTGCTGGAGAGATAATTGGCAGATTGAGTTGAGCGTGCTGGCGCCTGGCAGTTTTGTTATTGTTTTGCTGCAGAGAGCGCCTTCTCATTGGTTAGAGAAGCACAGAGTATTGTATTGTGGGATACTCCAATCTTTGAGCAGAATGCAGCCCGTGCTTACTGAACACCTCAGTTTCGGGAGCTTCCAGGACATTCCAAAAAATGGATAAAGGTATTTGTAGGCATCTGTTGGTATCTTCTTTTATTTTGCAGTATCAGGTTTTATAACTTAGCATTGGAATGCTAAAGAAATGGTTTGGGGAACATAGCCTACCTAAATGGCACTGATATTTATACTGACGTTTTTCTTCTGCACTGGGCTATGGGGCATCAACAAAATCCATATTTAATCCCCTATCTTAAAGGTATTCCAACTACTTGTTTTAAAACTTGCTTACTACTTGTAAAGACATGTAGGTATGTCGTCTGGGCACAGGTACATTTTAATTAACCCTTTCACTGCCAGGTCCGTATGCCATACAGACCAAAAAAGTGCCCGCAGGTGACCAAGTCCGTATGCTGTACGGACCTCATTTCTCCCTCTCCTATAAGCTTATGGTCACGTCAATGACCATAAGCTTATATAAGAATTGTTCAGCAGACTTTGGTGAACAATTGTATAACTCTGATCAGCAGACTACAACCCGCTAATCAGAGTTATTAACCTCTAATATGAGCACCCCCCCACCTACGCTGGCACTTCCCTGTCCCCAGCCACTCCATTTCCCACCGATCCCTCTCATCCATAACTGCTCTCCCCACCCTCCTTTACTATCCCCTTAACCCCCAGCACTGATCCCCCCAAACCTCATCCCCACAGCTACTATCATTAGCTGGCATCCCTCCTCCTCCACTCCCGCCAGCTTCAGGTGCTGCATAAGGGTTTGGGGGGGGGGGGGATCCAGATGTGCACTTTAATTAACCCTTTCACTACCAGGTCAATACGCCATACGGACCTAAAAAGTGCCTGCAGGTGGCCAGGTCTGTATGCTGTATGGACCTCATTTCTCCCTCTCCTATAAGCTTATGGTCACTTCAATGACCATAAGCTTATATACGAATTGTTCAGCAGATTCTGGTGAACAATTCTATAACTCTACAGAAATGTCCATGAAAAAACAGTGATGGATCACACCAGGAAAGAAATCCTCAGAGAGAAGCCTTCACCAGCACTCATACACACTGCCTCTTACCGGGAAAATAGGACCCCCACTACAGAGGTCTAATGAGCCTGTGCATAGGAATCAGCTGGTAATGATCCAAAACAAGGTAGCTGTCATATCTCTGTAATTAAGCTGGTAATCATATGTTCCTCCAGATGATCTTCAGCAGGCCCAAAAAGAAGAAAAAGTGCTGACAATAGTGCAGTACGTTCCAAACACATTTAATAAAAAGTTAAAAGTACAATGCACTCACATGTCATCCACGAATACAGGCAATAAAACATGTTAGTGATGACGAAACGCGTAGGGAGGAGCTAGCAAGCGTGATGACATCGCGCACCAGGACACAGCAGCCATCTTTGTGGTTGGAAACAGACCCTAAGGTGTTTCATTGTCTGTATACGTGGATGACATGTGAATGCATTGTACTATTTTTACTTTTTATTAAACGTGTTTGGAATGTACTGCATTGTCTGCACTTTTTCTTCTTTTATGGCCTGGTGAGGAACATATGAGTACCAGCTTAATTACGGAGATATGTCAGCTACTGGGTTTTTGCATCATTGCCAGCTGATACCTATGTGCAAGCTAATTAGACCTCTGTAGTGGGTGTCCTATCTTCCCGGTAAGAGTGTGTGTGTGTGTGTGTGTGTGTGTGTGTGTGTGTGTGTGTGCTGGTGGAGGCTTCTCTCTGAGGATTTCTTTCCTGGTGTGATACATTACTGTTTTTACATGGACATTTCTGTGGACTTTATTATCCAGTTTCATTTATTTAGCACTGCGCCCGTGTTTTATCATTTCTGTCAATGGTGTTTCAATCTTTTAGTGCCAGCAGCTGATATATTAGAATTTATGCTTGCATCCTAGCGTGGTTTATTTGATATTGTTTGAATTCTATAACTCTGATCAGCGGACTACAACCCACTGATCAGAGTTATTGACCCCCTCCCCCCCACCCATTTTGCCACTTCCCTGTCCCCAGCCACTCCACCTCCTGCCGCTCCCTTTCATCTATAACTGCTCTCCCCACCTTCCTTTACTATCCCCTTCATCCCCCCTATCCCCCTTAGCACTGATCCCCCCCACACACCCCATCCAACCCCCCCCCCCCAAACCCGATCCCTGCAGTTACCATCATTAGCCGGCATCCCTCCTCTTCCACTCCCGCTGGCTTCAGGTGCTGCATAGGGGTTTGCGGGAGATCCAGATGTGCCCTCCCCGCCAGTCAGATCACCCTCCCATAGTGCCCCCGCACCCCCGATCCATCCCCCCTTCCCTCCCGCCGCCTGTAGCTTCTGCCTGCATTGATCTCAAGCGATCTGTCAGGCTGGGGAGCATGGTGGGGGGGAGTGGCGCTGGAGGGGGTGAAGTTGGGGCTTGGTATACATGTGTTTACCAAGCCCCCCTGTAGTACAGTGGATATAGGCAACGATCGCTCCTATATCCACTGACAGCTGATACATAGTAAACTGCGAGTGTTACTATGCATCAGACTGTCATTTTATGAATGAATGAAAAATCTCTATAAAGATTCCTTATTCATTCTAGTAAAATGCTACAGAGAAAGGGACTATCTTCAGCCCCTTTCTCTGTCTCAAAAAATGAGATATGGGGGTCTGTTTAGACCTCTGATATCCCCCCCCAATAAATGAATAAATAAATAAATTAAAAAATAACTATAAAAAGTAAACAAAAGACAAACCTAGTAAGACCCCCAGGTCTGCCCGCACTCACCCCTCCAAGGTGACAGCCCCCCTCCCCTCCACTCACCCCTCCACGGCTTCCTCAGATTCTCCTCCCGGCCAACCTGATCCATCCTGATTGGCCAGGTGGAGAAGCCGGAAGAAAATAGCGCATATTAATTCGCTATTGTCACAAGTGGGGGGGTTCGGGGTGCAATGCTCTGGCCCTGAGTCCAACCTTTTTCAAGCCAATTAGAGCCTCAGACTCTAATCATATGGCTTAAAAAAAAAAAAACCTCATCCAAAGTATGAGTCTGGCATCCCTAGTGGACTGGCCTCCTGGTAAGACCCCTTTCAAATGGAGATCCGCCTGCTCAGCGTGGGATCTGTCTGCTGATTCTCGCTGAGCAAGTCCGTGTCTGCTCCGCTGATGCCATTCTCTATGCGGCGGTCTGATGGAATCGGACTGCCTGTCCATTTTCATCCGATACTATCTGATCCGATCTGCTAGATGGACGGGAAATGGGATCCCCATCCTTCTGTTTTTAGTGGACTGGACTGGATCGGATGCATGCGGGTGTAATCGGACACATGCCCATTTACATCAGTCTCTCCATAGAGAACAATGGGTGGTCCAATTGGGCCCGCCTGAAAAATGGACAGGCAGACCCGATCGGTCTGTTTGTGTGACAGGGGCCTAAGGCCTTGTTCACACTGGGCATACACAGCGTACCTTTATGGGGAAGCCCAGGTGTTCTGTGCATCTCTGTGCAGGCAGTCCCATTCATGTCATTTGGGATGTAGCAACTGCACGAACAGAGCCATTGCTCCCAATTTTATATCCATGTAGGTCTTTTGCATGTCCCTGAGCTCACACTGTCTGCGTTCGGGGTCATGTACCCACACAGATGTCAGAGTGGGAACAGCAGCTATGCCTGTGCAGCCTTTGCATCCCAATTGACATAAATGGAACTACATGTGCAGGTGCGGGTAAACATGGCCCTCCTGGGCGTACACTTTAGTATCCCATATATGAATGACGCTTCAGTAGCAATTTAGCGGGAATTTTGTAAGTTATGTTGTGTTTATGTGCACTATTAATGATTTTAGTGTATTTTGACAAAATAGCGATATGATGAACATTTGTGCAATTATTACGGGGCCCAAAAAGTCAGTAGCACGTTTTTATTCTACAGGTCATATGCTTTCAGAAAATGTTTAGTTTGAGGGGTTCACATTCTGAAAGCTGTAAGTGAAAAAGGGTAACTTCCGGATCTTTAGAGTAAATGTAATTGTTTTTATTTACAGTTTTGCATACCTTCAGTTTTCATCATTTCACAAAAATGCACAATTAAAAATGTACAAATATTTGTTATTTATTAACTCAATATAGTTTTATATTTGCTAGGAATTTAGCAGAAATTTTGTACATTTTGCCATGTATGAATCCACTATTAATGATTTTAGTGTATTTTTAGCGAAAATATTGTTTTGATCAACATTTGCGCAAATACTGCGGAGCCTAAAAAATCAGTAGCACCTTTTTTTATTCCAGAGGTCATATGCTTTCAGAAAATATATGGTTCAATTTTCACCATTTTGCAAAAAGGCGCAATTTAAAAGTTACAAATATTTGTTATTTATTAACTCAATTTAGGTTAAGCTGTTATATTTAGTAGGAATTTTGTAAAATTTGTTGTGCATTTATCTGCTAATCATGATTTCAGTGAATTTTTAGCAAAAATATTGGTTTTTATAAACATTTACCAAATATTGATGGACCTTAATCACTTAAGCCCCAGCAGTTTTACTGTGGCAGTGTGACTCGTTCCCGCGAACTGCCGTCATTGCATGCCGGTCTCGGGGAATGAGGCTTGTGGGAGCTCGTGCCCCGCCGGAGGCACGCACACTTGGCCAGAGCCGATGCACGTGACCGGCGGCCACGATGTCCACCGGCCACCTGTGATCGCTCCACAGAGAGTCAGAACGGGGATCTGTCAGTGTAAACAAACAGATCCCTGTTCTGACAGGGAAGTGGAGAGATCCGTTGTTCCCAGTGATTGGGAACAGGGTTTTCTCTCTATCCCCAGTCAGTCCACTCCCCCCACAGTTAGAACCCACCTATGAACTTAACTTCTTGATTGCCTCCTAGCGTTAACCCCTTCCCTGCCAGTGACTTTTATACAGTAATCACTGGCTATTTTTAGCTCTGATTGCTGTATGAATGTCATTGGTCCCAAAAAAGTATCCAATCTGTTCGCCACAATATTGCAGTCCCGCTAAAAATCACTGATCGCCTCCATTACTAGTAAAAAAAAAAATGAAATAAATAAAAATGCCATAAATCTATTCCCTATTTTGTAGACACTATAACTTTTTACACTTATTACATTTTTTTTTTTTTTTTACCTAACATATGTAGTAGAATATATATCAGCCTAAACTGAGGAAGAAATTTAGTTTTTTTTTTTTACATTTTTTTTCTTTTTTTGGGCTATGTATTATAGCAAAAAGTAAAAAATAGTGGTTTTTTTTTTTTTGGTTTTTTTTTTTTAATTGTTGCGTTTTTTTGTTTACAGCTCAAAAAATAAAAACCACAGTGATGAAATACCACCAAAAGAACGCTCTATTTTTGGAGGGGAAAAGGACATCAATTTTGTTTGGGTACAACATCGCATTACCGTGCAATTGTCAGTTAAAGCTGCGCAGTGCCATATCACAAAAAATGGCCTTGTCATTAAGGAAGAAATCCTTCCAGTCCTTAAGTGATTAAAAATCAGTACCACCTTCTTTTTGGTCATGTGCTTTCAGAAAATATATGGTTTGGGGGGTCTTTTACAAACTCTGAAAGCTATAAGTGAAAAATAAAAAAGCAAAGGAAAAATTGCAAAAATGGTCTGGCCACCTCAGTATAAAAATGGAGCACAGGGCCTGGCAGCGAAAGGGTTAAAGCTTGCCAAGCACTGGTAGATTTTCAAATAAACATTCATACAAAAATTCCCAGTACATTTGATAACGCTTGAAAGTACATCAAAATTTTCTGTGCTTTTAACATTAGATTTTGGAATTAATGGACTTTCCGTAACGAAAACCATATATACTTTTAAAAATGTGCTTGTTCAAAAAAAAAAAAAAAAAAAAATTCCAACTTGCTCCCTTGATTTGGCCCCACTAACAAATAGACTATCGGAAAAGTTTTCTTAAAATGAAAGATTTTGAAAAAAATTCTACTAGTATATGGGCAGCCTAAAGTACAACTAAATGCAAAAGGTTTTTTTTTTTGTTTTTTTTTAGCTTTGGGTTGAGTGGAAAGGGAATTGATCACCTGTCCTGTTAAGCAGATTCACCCTCTTTACTTGAAAATAAAAAAAGCCAAATTTTGGGTTATCCCCAGAAAAGAAATGGAAGGGAAATCCTCCAATGGGGACACTTTGAAGGGATTTCATATCATATCCTATTTTGTCTATGGGAGAGGAAATTAAGTGAAATTTATCCAGTGGGACACAGATGGCAAAAAAGACTATCCGAAATGTTTTGCCGTTCTAGTTTAAGTCGCTGTCCTGGAACACTGATACAGATTTGGATTGTTGACTTTTCTTTGACTTTCTGCAAGTTCATAGTAGTTCTGGGTCAGTGACTCAGAGTATAAAGCCACTGGTTCACTTTAACAGCCAATCAAGTAGCATTTTTAGAAAGGAGGTTCGCCCCTTATCTCCTATGATTTACTTTAACACACATGATGTCCCTATGTTTTTTATAAGACACTGATGCATGTGTTGATGCATCGGAGTCTTACATAAAAAAAAAAAACCCTGCAGGTTCGGCAATACAGAGCGTGGGCACCAGGTAATCGGCAACCATAAAATTGTGGATAACCAGAAGATCTGGCATACACAAGCAATTTGGATTGGCAAAGGCACTATACACATAGATTACCATAGCCTTAAAATTTGTTTCATAATGTTAATATAGGTGCATTCTTTTTGTTCCGTTAGGTACACATATAAAGAATATGTAATCATGAGTGTAGTGCAATAGTCTCACCATTCTATGCCTGCAATTCTGACATTGTTCTGCACTTTTTAAGCTTACTATTGTCCACCCGTAACTTAAATATCAGGTTTGGCCTTTGCTGTGTTTTCGTTTAAATTTTTTATGTTGTACTGGATAGGGCCAAAATTTGGCGTATGGCATTGCAGGAGTTAATAATTCTGACCAAGATGCCTAATTGGGCACACCTGGCTGCATTAGTTAGCAGGTTGACCCCACCCTCTCTTTATCCCCCTCTTTCCCCTCCTCACTGCTACAGTTAAGGGTACAGCAGAGCGGGTAGGAGGCGGAGGAGAGCTGACAGCACTGACGGAAACCTGTCAGAAGTCTGCTGATTACAAATTTGCTCGTTAACCCAGGCTGGAACATATGTCTTTAATTTCAGTGGCTCGGCTCCACAGATGCCCTAAAGCGGAATATTGCCTGTGAGGCCGGGATAATGCGACTTAGTAGCAGGGTGATGTTTGTTAGGTTAGAGCTGACAGTTTGTTTATATTCTTACAGTGGTATGATGAATGGGGGACCGGTTGATGCTAATTGGCCTAAATTGTTTCCCTGAGAACACCAGGCCAGCGTTAGTCTAACTCTTTTGAGCTCTCTAAACCTTTTTTCAGCATTGTAGTCTCTTCAGTGCTCTTTTATTAGCACGCTGGCGGATTGTGTCCTTTTGATGGTGTTATGCTTTGCTGTCTCCAGATTTGTGATTTGTTAACTGTAAAAAATATGAATGGAAAATTTTTAAGAATTTTTTTTTTTTTTTCTCACCTACAACCTGTAAAATATATTGAAATAAATTATTTGTACTGATGAAATTGGCATTACTCTAAAGCAGAGCTCCGCCCAAGAGGTAAAGAATACAATCTTATATTACAGTTGTATGTGCCTACATTTTGAAGGCTGTGGCCCAGCAACTATTGTAGACTCGCCTATCTCAGCAATTTTGATTATTTACAGTCTGGCTTTTGTCTGCAGCACTCGACAGAAATTGCACTGCTAAAATGTACTACCAACTTACTAATGGCTCAAATCAATTGTCACTACCCAGTTGTCAGGGACCCAGACTGGCACCGGAATCGCGCACGCATGTGCGCACAGAAATTCCCCTGACGACCCGGAGGCGCACACAGATGCGCATGCGCAGGAATGTGTGCCACGCACAAGCGTACACTAATCACTTTTGGCCCCCAGTGGCCTTTAAAGGGACAGCAGCTGCACCCTGGCACTGCTGTCTGATCTGCAGCTAGTCCGTACCTGTATCTGCTAACCTGTTATCTACTACCTAATCTGCTACCTGATTGACCCCGGCTTGTTTTGACCATTCTGGTTTCTCCAATCCAGACCCGGCTTGTTTGACCCTGCTTGCTCTTGCCAGCCTGATACCTGTTGCCGAACCCAGCTTGCCTCCGACCATTCCTTGCCTGCCGATTCTGCTGCCCTGCTCATCTGTGTTTGACCCGGCTTGTCTTACGCTTCTTCTGCCTGCCCTGCATCCAGCTCCTGTGATCGCTGATCTGCTGCTGCTGTTCCAGTCTCCAGCTGTCTGCTTTCCAGTATCCAGTCTACTGCTGCTTGCCAGAGGCACTCCTGGCTCGCTGTACTCAAGAGACCACTGTCCCCATTCCAGTGGGCTCTGAGTCAGGGATTTATGAGAGGTCTCCTTCTACAAGAGACGTGCTCTACTACTAGGTGAGTGGTTCTCATTACAGTATCAGACAGCCATGTCTGAGCCTGCAGGAGGAACCACTTCCATGGAGATTTGCCAGCATCTCGCTGCACTTACTCAAGCCGCCAGGTCCTTGGAAGAAGGCTATATCAGACTAGAGGCACAAGTCCAGACCTCTTCACCAGCACCCAGCATGGCGTCCACCTTTGCATCTCCTGCCACTGCCACTCAAGCCAGCGCCAGTCCTTCTGTGGTTACGCTGCCTCCTGAACCCAGGGTCCCCACTCCTGAAAGATTCTCCGGGGACCGGAGCAAGTTCCATGCCTTTCGCAATGCCTGTCAGCTGCTCTTTGCTCTGCAACCACGGACCTTCTCCTTGGAGGTTACCAAGGTGGGATTTGTCATCGCCCTGCTGCAAGGGGAACCACAGATCTGGGCCCACAGGCTACTGGAGGAAAACAATGCACAAGTGCAGACCCTATCGGCCTTCTTTGACTCTATGACTCAATTGTATGATGAGCCACAGCACACCGCCTCCACAGAAGCTGCCTTGCATGGGCTCCAGCAAGGCCGCAGAGTGGCCGAGGACTATGCTACAGACTTCAGACGCTGGAGCGCAGACACCCAGTGGAATGATGCAGCTCTGCAACACCAATATCACATGGGTCTCTCCGAAGGTCTGAAAGATGAACTCCCAAGTGGGAACACCCAACACCCTGGAGGTACTAATTACTTTGGCTATTCAAATCGATTGGCGACTCCGTGAGCGACGATCTGAGAGAGCTGCACAACCTCACATGCCTGCCTGGATGCTGCCCAGAGTCCCTATCCACACCTCCTCCAGTCCAGCGTACAACGTTTTGTGGGTTTTGCGAAGTTCTATAGAAAGTTCATCAAGGGATTTTCTACCATCATCTTCCCTATTACGCAGCTGACCAAGCAAAACTCTCGTTTCTGCTGGAACCCTGAGGCCCAAGAGGCCTTTGAAACCCTAAAGAGACATTTCACTTCGGCCCCAATTCTGAGTCACCCGGATCCTACACTGCCCTATGTCCTCGAAGTTGATGCTTCCGAAATAGCAGTGGGGGCAGTCATATCCCAGCATCAGGGAATCAAGGACACTGTGACATTTTTCTCGTGGAAACTCTCCCCAGCAGAAAATAATTATGATGTCGGAGATTGAGAGCTGCTGGCCATCAAAGCTGCTTTGGAAGAATGGAGGTATCTTTTGGAAGGTGCAACCTACCCGATTCATATTTACACCGACCATAAGAATCTTGAATATTTGCGATCAGCCAGACGCTTGAGACCACGACAGGCAAGATGGACCTTGTTCTTCTCCCGTTTCACCTTCCATATTCCATACCGACCGACGGTCAAAGAATACCAATCCTGATGCCTTGTCCTGGATGTACGATAGCCCCAAGGATTCCTCTGCTCCTGATACCATTCTGCCAGCAGGTACTTTCCTTCTTCTACAAGCGGATCTCCTATCGCAGATTAAATAGGCCTCTATGGCCCATTCCAGTCCTGCCGGGGTAACCCTCACTTGCTGAGATAATCTGCTATGGAGGGGAGATCGAATTTTCATGCCAGAAAATGTCCGGGTCTTAAATAACCTGCATGACCACCCCCTGGCAGGTCACTTTGGCATTCACAAGACTACGGAACTGGTGCAACATACCTTCTGGTGGCCTAAGTTGGAGGACTTTTGCAGGAAATATGTAAATTCCTGTCCTGTCTGTACCCAAAACAAGACTGCAAGGAGCAGAGCTTGGGGGCTACTCAAACCCTTGCCCATCCCAGACAGACCCTGGCAGATGATTTCCATGGACTTTGTTGTTGAACTACCACCTTTCGAAGGATGCACAGCAATATTCGTAGTTGTTGATCGTCTGTCTAAAATGGCCCACTTCCTACCCTTGAAGAGCCCTCAGTCAGCTGTAGAGACTGCCCGAATCTTTATTAAGGAGATTGTTAGACTACATGGAGTACCTGCGAGCATTGTGTCGGACCGTGGAGTACAATTCAGTTCACGCTTCTGGAAAGCCTTGTGTGAATTACTACAGATCAAGCTGGCGTTTTCCTCGGCCTATCTTCCGCAAACCAATTGGCAGACAGAACGCACCAATCAGACTGAAGCAATACCTCCACTGTTTTACATCCTTCTCCCAGGATGACTAGGTGCCCTTGCTACCACTTGCTGAGTTTGCATATAACAATGCCAGTCATTCAGGCACAGGTCAAGCTCCGTTTTTTGCTAACTACGGCTTTAATCTGTCATTTCTACCTGATCTTATTCCTGAATCCACAGTCCCAGCAGTACAGAGCACAGCAGACTTCTTAAGCCGGAACAACAAGGTCCTCCAGAAAGCAATTGCCAAGGCACAGGCAGACAACAAAAGGACTTTTGATAGAAAGAGAAAGAGAAGGGGTGAGCTGAAGTTGCAGCCTGGTGATCGGGTATGGCTCTCTACAGCGAATCTCCGGTTGGCTTGTCCCTCCTAGAAGCTGGCACCCAAGTTCATTGGCCCCTTCTCAGTGAAAATAGTAATTAATGAGGTATCGTATGAACTTTCCTTACCTGCCTCCATGTTGCCTTGTTGAAGCCTGTGACTGATCCCTTCCCTGATAGAGGATCCAGACCACCAGAATCTGTTCTTGTCGATGGTAATGAAGAATATGAGGTGGAGACTATTCTTGATTGCAGGAAAAAACAAGGGCAGAACCAATTTTTAATCAAATGGAAG
This sequence comes from Glandirana rugosa, assembly GCA_018402905.1. Lineage (NCBI taxonomy): Eukaryota > Metazoa > Chordata > Amphibia > Anura > Ranidae > Glandirana > Glandirana rugosa. The sequence continues at coordinate 1,122,155 of BLSH010214066.1, read as the reverse complement.
GATTACAAGTCCAGACTGGTGCCACAATCACGCACGTGTGAGCAGGCACGCGCGGCTGCGCACAGAAATTCTACTGATGGCCCGGAGGCGCACACAGATGCGCATGCGCAGGAATGTGCAACGCGCACAAGCGTGGGCTAATCACTTTTGCTGCCCAGTGACCGTTAAAGGGACAGCAGCTGCACCCTGGCATTGCTGTCTTATCTACAGTTAGTCCGTACCTGTATCTGCTAACCTGTTATCTACTACCTAATCTGCTACCTGATTGACCCCGGCTTATTTTGACCATTCTGCCTTCTCCAATCCAGACCCGGCTTGTTTGACCCTGCTTGCTCTTGCCAGCCTGATACCTGTTGCCTAACCCAGCTTGCCTCCGACCATTCCTTGCCTGCCGATTCTGCTGCCCTGCTCATCTGTGTTTGACCCGGCTTGTCTCACGCTTCCTCTGCCTTCCCTGCATCCAGCTCCTGTGATCGCTGATCTGCTGCTGCCTTTCCAGTCTCCAACGGTTCAGTGCTTAAGGCTCCAGTATCCAGTCTACTGCTGCTTTCCAGAGGCACTCCTACCTCGCTGTGCTCACGAGACCACTTTCCCCATTCCAGTGGACTCTGAGTCAGGGCTGTATGAGAGGTCTCCTTCTACAAGAGACGGGCTCTACTACCAGGTGTGTGATTCTCATTATATCAGTACTCTTACTATTAGACATTTCTCCTAACTTTGACACACTTGACCACTCACTCCTCCTCAAGAAAGTTTACTCCCTTGGCCTCCACTCTTTCCTGGTTCTCCTACCTGTCTAAATGCTCCTTTAATGTCATTGAAAACTCCTCCTCCTTCTCTGCCTCTTTCCAACAGGGGTTCCCCAAGGCTTTGTCCTTAGATTCCATTCTATATTCACTATCTACACTTCTCTTTGTCAGTTGGCATCCTTGCATGTCTTCCAATACCATCCCTATGCTGGTGATACCAAAGTCTATCTTTCTACTCCTCATCTCACCCCTTCAGTCTCCATGTTTCATTACCGTGGTGCTAGGTGTATTCCTGAATTCCGACCTCTATCCTTTCAGCCTCACATCAAATCACTGTCCAAACCTTGCCTTCACCTCCGAACCATTCCCCTTCTTAACCAATGACATCAACAAGCTAATAATTTCATGAACATGTTATCTCATTGGCCTACCTCTACACCGGCTATCCCCCCTTCAGTCTATCCGGAAGGCTGCAGCCAGACTCCTCCACTTTAGCAATCACAGTGTCTGCTATCCCTCTCTGCAAATCCCTCCACTGGCTTCTCATTGCCCAACAAATACAATTCTAAATATTAACAACTTACAAAGTCAGAATATCAACCAAACTATCCCCTTTGTTCCTCCCATGAGCTCCAGCTCTCTAGCTGCTTCATCATTTCCTTTCATGTTTTACCTCTAGGACTTCTCGAAAGCCTCTTCCAACTTCTGAAACTCCCTACTCCACTCTGTCTTGCTACCTCCTACTCTGTCCATCTTTAGGCAATTCCTAAAAACTCATCTCTTCAGGGAAGCTATCCATGTTTCTACCTAACAGATTAATTTTACTTTCTCCATCAGCTCACCCCCACACAGTTATTACCTTTTGTATCATGTGCCCTTCCCTTTAGATCAGGGGTCTCCAAACTATCTAAACAAAGGGCCACATTACTGTCCTTCTTCAAACATTAGGGAGTAGAAGATATCCAAGATTCAATGTAAATAATGCCTCAGGCTTGGTGGTCACTTGGAGCTAAATAATAATTATATAGCACCTGTGGTCAGTAGGAGGGATAGTATCCCATAATTGGCATTAGTGGGAGGAATGGTGCCCCATTCTTGGTGTCAGTAAAGGGAATAGTACCCCATCATTGGTTTTAGCAGGAGGAATTGTGTCCCATTCTTGGTGTCAATAGGAGGAATTATGCCCCACTGTTGGTGTCAGTGGAAGGAATAGTTCCTCATCATTGGTGTCAGTGGGATGAATAGTGCCTCATATCAGTGAGAGGAATGGTGCTATCTCCATTACATGGGGTTTATAAAATAATTAATTTGTTTTTGCTTACTGGTCAGCTCAGAGGAAGTGATAAGGATACTTCATTTCTGGCAAGGTCAACAGGTGTTTTCTGTACTTGCTGAAAGTCTATTAGTCTAAAAAAAAAGAAAACAAATGCATCCACAAATCAAAGGCCTGGTACACTGCAATATTTCACATATAAATATATTACTTTATTATGTTTGTTCTACAATTCCGGTATCTTTTAACTCTTTTACTTGCAGAGCCATTTTTGCATTTTTTTTTTCACACACGTTTAAAAAAATAATTTCTCCTACGTTCACTGACAGACGCAGCTCTCCATTGACAGGTGGGTTATATGCAGATCCTATTAGGAGTTAACTAGGCAAAGAAAGAAAGCAAGCTGGCCGCTCCCAGGGGGCTGTCCTCTCTTTCTCATATAATCCCCTTACTCTGCTCAGTACATCAGTTTTAACATGCCTAGGCGGTACGAGGAGCTGGCAATCTCCGCCATATACATTCCAGGCCTAGAAAATTGGTAGGCGGACTTCCTCAGTCGCCAGACGCTAGATCAGGGGGAACGGTCCATTCATCCAGAAGTGTTCAGCCAGATCTGCCACAGGTGGGGCATGTCAGACGTGGACCTCATGGCGTCTCGGTTCAACCACAAAGTAAAGACCTTTGTGTGCAGGACAAGAGACCCGTTGGCGGTGGCCACGGAGGCGCTCGTGGCGCCTTGGGGTCGGTATCGTCTTCTGTACGCCTACCCTCCCATCAAGCTTCTTCCGCGACTACTGCGCAGGGTAGAAGCGGAGGGGATTCCGATGATTCTGCTGGCCCCGGATTGGCCTCGCCATCCGTAGTACGCCGACGTGGTACGAATGGTGGCAGATGTTCCCTCTGTGAGACAATCTGCTGTCTCAGGGACCCATATTGCACCCAGCTTTACCCTTGTTGGCTTTGATGGCCTGGCTATTGAGTCCCAGGTGCTGAGGTACAGGGGTGTCAATGACTCCGTGATCCCTACCATGCTAAAAGCACTCAAGTGCACTTCGTGCAAGATTTATCATCGCACCTGGAAGGCCTACATTGCCTGGTGTGAGGCGGGGGGTTGGAACCCTCGCTCTTACGTGGTGTCCAGGGTCCTGACTTTTTTACAACAGGGCCTGAATAAAAAGTTGGCCTTGAGTACACTCAAGGGTCAGATATCGGCTCTGGCGATTTTTTTTTTCAACGCCCTCTGGCGTCACATTCATTGATTCGTACATTTGTACAAGGTGTGTGCCATGTGGCTCCTCAGGTACGGTCGCCTATGGCGCCTTGGGATTTGAATCTGGTGCTTTCTGTGCTTCAGAAGCCACCATATGAGAAGATCAGGGATATTGCCTTACAGTTGCTGTCGCAGGAAGTGGCTTTCTTGGTGGCCATTACATCCGCTAGACGGGTGTCTGAGTTGTCAGTGTTGTCCTGCAAGTCTCCTTACTTGGTCCTGCACAAGGACAAGGCGGTCTTGCGCCGCCACCTTCATTTTTACCAAAGGTGGTTTCCTCTTTTCATATTAATGAAGATATTGTTCTTCCTTCATTGTGTCCGCATCCTTCGCATCCTAAGGAAATTGAGTTGCATTCCTTGGATGTCGTAAGAGCTTTGCGGGTGTATTTGGCAACTACAGCCTCTTTTCGGAAGGCTGACGCGTTGTTTGTACTGACGGATGGTCCGCGCAAAGGAATGGCGGCCTCGTTGGCTACTGTTTCTCGTTGGATCATACAGACCATGCGTATTCTGTTCGGGGGCAAAGTACCCCCTTTTCCAGTCACGACACATTCCACCAGGGCTGTTAGCACTTCCTGGGCTTTTAGACACCAGGCCTCGGTGTCACAGGTGTGCAAGGCGGCTACTTGGGCCTCGGTGCACACATTCACTAAGTTTTATAAAGTTGATGTGTCCGCATCTTCGGATGCTGCTTTTGGCCATAAAGTTTTACAGGCGGCAGTCTAGGCGCGTCTGGCGCCTCTTCAGAGGTTCTGTTGGGTACAGTTGTTGTCGTTTACCCACCCCTCTTTACTGACACAGCTTTGGGACATCCCCACATGTCAATGGAGAGCTGTGTCTGTCAGTGAACGTAGGAGAAAAAGGGATTTTATTAAAACTCACGATAAAATCCTTTTCTCTGAGTTCACTGACAGACGCAGCACCCACCCCTCTGCGTTTTTTTTCGGTACGGCTTGTTACAAACTGATGTACTGAGCAGAGTAGGGGGATTATATGGGAAAGAGAGGACAGCCCCCTGGGAGGGGCCAGCTTGCTTTCTTTCTTTGCCTAGTTAACGCCTAATAGAATCTGCATATAACCCACATGTCAATGGAGAGCTGCGTCTGTCAGTGAACTCAGAGAAAAGGATTTTACAGTAAGTTTTAATAAAATCCCTTTTTTGGGCTTAAAGATTATGTAAAACCTCCAAACATGATATATTTTCTGAGAGCAGACACCCTAGAGAATAGAATAGTGGTTGTTTCAGTTTTTTTATGTCTCCGAATAGGTTTACAAATCTCAAAATGTCAGTAAAAATGCCTTAACGTTAATTTTAGGACACATCTAAATTCTTTTTTCTACCACCTGAAATACAATGTTGTAATAATAATATTTAAAAAAAACACCTCCAAGGTGTATTGCTTTGGATACTTCTACTTTGTCAAACTGGTGCCTGAAGTTTATGGAGCCCTGGGTTTGCCTACCTTAAAAAGGATCTTCACCCTGTAAACAAAAATGTAAAAGTCAGCAGCTACAAATACTGTAGCTGCTGACTTTTTAAAAGCAGACACTAAGCTGTCCCAGGATCCAGCAATGTCCTCACCCGATCAGGCTCTTTGCCGGTTTTTGGGTCCAGACACCGCCATCTTAACTGTGGGCATCCGGCTGTGGCTCCTTGCAGCTGCGCATGCAGGAGATGCACTGCGCCCCCCCCCCCCCCAATCTACTGGGACCTGTGACGTGTCTCAAGAGGCTGCAGGGACAAGTGGGAGGGGGTACCTGTCAAAATCAGATACCCCCTCCCCCAAAAAAAACAAGACATTCCAAATATGGGTGGGGGGGGGGGGGAGTAAATGCGGAACTTTCCCTTTTGGTTGAAGTTCCACTTTAAATCTATCTAAACCCAATTTTTTGTTTCTTTTTTGATTAGAGAATAGAGTGGGAAATTGTTAAAGCTTAACTCCACTTTTGTTGAGAAAAAAACCTTCCCCTCTGGCTGATCTATGTTCATTGCAAGGATTATAACATACATTGTTGCAGATGCCTACCTTTTGTTATTCTGAAGAAATCCCTCTGTTTCTCTGTGCCTCTGTACTTGCATCCCTTTAGACGTGTTCCTATTGAAAGTGTCTCTCCAAAAATGACATTTTTGGTGCAGTGGATGCCTGAAATCTGACTTGTATCTTAGGCAGACTTCTGAGAAAATTGGTGAGCCAATCACACAAGCAAGACATGATGTTTCTGGGGAGTGGTCAGTGTACAGAACACCTCCAGGTAGCCCTGCATTTTCAGAAAATTACAGTGGCTGCAGATTGAAAAGGAAAGGTATATTATTTCTTCTTTATTTGCTATTTTTTTTCCCCATGAAAGTGGAGTTACCCTTTAAAACACTGGTAGGGTTTTTGTTTTCTTCTGTGTACCATAATTGAGCTTTCCCTTTAATTTTCTGCCCTTGATACAAAGCAAAAAGTGAGAGGCAATCTCTCCAAAGTGCAGGAAATCTCCTCTTACACAATTGTTACTGTACTGGATGTCTGTATTTAAAGATTTACCCTCCATTACTATTTAACCACTTCAGCCCCGGAAGGATTTCCAGCTTTAGGACCGGAGCCCTTTTTGCGATTCGGCGCTGCGTCGCTTTAACTGACAATTGCGCGGTCGTGCGACGTTGTACCCAAACGAAATTTGCATCCTTTTTTTCCCACAAATAGAGCTTCCTTTTGGTGGTATCTGATCACCGCTGCGTCATTTCTGATCGCCGCTATAAACAAAAGAAGAGCGACAATTTTGCAAAAAAAACCCAAATTTCTTACTTTTTCCTAAAATACAAATCCAAAAAAAATATATAAAAAAACATTTTTTTTCACCGTTTTTGGCCGATTTATATTCTTCCTCATATTTGCGATAAAAAAAAATCGCAATCGGCGTTTATTGATTGGTTTGCGCAAAAGCGGTCGCGTTTACGGATGATGAGAATTCATTTTTGGGGTTTTTATTTTTTTTTATGTTTTACTAATAATGGCGGCAATCTGCGATTTTTTGCGGTACTGCGATATTTCAGCGGACATGTCGGACCATTTTGACATTTTTTTGGGACCATTGGCATTTATACAGTCATTCTTTAAACCCAAAAAAAACGTTTTAACAGCGAGAAGAAAACAAATATCGCCGC
>BLSH010214066.1:1068602-1078781 GCA_018402905.1 Glandirana rugosa | reverse complement strand
TTAAGTGCCCAGTTGTCAAGTGGTTAAAGGGGGTGATTATTTTCTATACCCACTGTATAAACTACTGTTTAGAGGACCAGTAAATTTAGACTCGCTTCTAAATCTGCTCTTAGTTATACAGTTTTTGCCAAGTTGACTGATGCTGCTAAATTTGCTCTAGATATCTAGGCTTCATGAAGGGGTTAAGGAAACCTTTGCAGAGCGCAATGTGGAGGTTTTCAGTGCTGATTTCTCATTCTGTAAATGCTTGTTACCTGGCTTGGTTTTTCACATATTAAATCCAGTGTTAATGCTACAAAAAGATACCATTGTGCACTATGTGTTTGACAAAATACTTTGTTGTCCTTCTTGTGCTTTTCATTCATTGGACATGTATAGAAAGCACATCTAGAATTCGCTATACATAAAAAACTGGAAGCAGGCAGACACTGTAGTGACTTTTTTAAAGAATATAATTAGTGAAATGTATTAATTCTCAGAATCATTTTCCTCTAAACCGATCCTTTTGTAGTATTTAGAACCTCTGTTTTAATGATCTACTATGCCGGTAGATTTGTGTATATCTAGGGTCAATTAATTTAACCATTTTACATGTGAGTTGTTATTATTTTAAAATATCCATCCAGCTCATACAGTACCAGAAAAAAAAAAATTTAATGGGGAAAAAAAAACGAAAGAAAACGAAGAACGGTGAAGGAAAAAGTTGGTCATGTTTCTGTATTATTTCACAATGCTTATTTTATTCATCTTTTCCATGTTGGAAAAAAGTTGTAAGAGTATTTGTAATTCTCCACTCTGACATTTGAAAGAAAGAAGTCTAGTTGGCTCCCTTGTTATTGACGTGCCAAGAGGGCTAATGATTACAACAAGCAGGGAAAATTCAAGAGAATGTGGACTGTAGGGAAAGTCACTACTGAGACGGCTCCTCCATAAAAAAAATCATCTTGGAACCACAAAATAAGAATAAAAGAGGCGCAGCACAGCCATCTTGGAAGCATCTCTAGCAGTCTACACAATTTAACAGAACATCTGGTTTGGAAATATGTTGGAGTTTATTTAAGCTTAAAGTGGAACTTCATCCTAAAGGGGTAGGCCCACTTTACGCCCTCCCCTCTATTTTTGGCACTGTTTCTTGGGGGGGGGGGGTCAGATCGCTACGGAGATCCATCAGAAGTTTTAAACCCCCAGAGCATTATATACTGAAAGCAGAGGCCCTGTAGAATAAAAAGGTGATAGTTGCAAGTGATATTTGTGCAACTGTTTTTTTTAAACGCAGATTTTCCAGAAAAAATATAATAAAATTAATTTTAGTGCAAAATCACACCATATAATACCCATTTTTGGTTAAAATATAAAACATGAGATTGCATCGAGTAAATAGATACCTAATATTCCATGTTTTAAAATCATGTGCGCCAGCGATATCACCAAAAATGATGGTGCCCAAAAATCACCATAGGCGACGCTTTAAGAGCCTTTATAGCTCATCAGTTTAGAATTAACCAGGAGCTCTTGTGCTAGAATTATTGTTCTCGCTCTGACGTTCGCAGCAATATGTCACATGTGTGGTGGGACTGCAGTTTACATACACGTATGCACTCTGGGCTTGTATCATTTTTTTCACACAACTAGAGCTTTCTTTCAATGGTATTTAATCAACATGGGGTTTTGGGGGGGGTTTTTTTGCAAAATAAATGAGAAAAGACTGAAAATTCTTAAAAGAAAACAAGTTTTTCTTAGTTTCTGTTATAAAATTTTGTAAATAAATAATCTTTTTTCATAAATTTAGGCCAAAATGTATTCTGCTACATATCTTTGTTTAAAAGAACCCAAATCAGTGTTTGTAGGAAAGTTATAGAATCCACAAACTATTGTGTGTATATATATCTGAAAAATAAATCTGCCAAGACATACTGATGGCCTGAAAATGCCAGGACAGTACAAATATCCCCCAAATGACCCCTTTTGGTAGACAGTCCAAGGTATTCAGTAAGGCCCATTCCGCACGGGCATTCTGTTCAGGTCCGCCTGTCCGTTTTTCAGGCGGACCTGAACAGACACTCCATGCAGCCCTATGGAGCGGCGGATGGCAGCAGTGACATGTCCGCTGACATCCGCCGATCTCTGATCCAATCCTGTGTGTGAAATCCAGACAGATGGAAACCCTATTTTCCATCCGTCTGTAGAATCAGATAAGAGCAAATCGAATGAATGATCAATTTTCATCCGATTTCCATAGAGCAGAGCAGGGCTATGACAGATGTGTCTCAGCACAGTGAGCAGAGACGGATCTGTCATCCACCTGCTCAGCGGGGATCAGCAGAGCAATCGCTGCTGAGCAGAGTGGACTCCGCAAACGGATAAGCCAATGTAAAAAGGGCCTAAAAGCATGGCAAGTTTTTTTTTAAGTTGTCATTTTTTCTCACAATTTTTTTGACAATTTCAAAAACGAAAAAAAAAAAATTGCAATTTATTTACATACTCTGACTGTATGTAAAAGAAAAAAAAATGTTTTTTTTATTTTTTATTTTTTTTATTTTTTTTACATACAGGGACAAGAGCAATACAGTGTTACCATAGTAACACTGTACTACTCTGGTGTGTTTGTTTTTTACACATACTATAATTGCTTATAACTGTGCATTTTACAGTTATAAGCAACTATTTTTACACAATGAAAACTACTCATTTGGTGTTTACTATTGTGATTAGTTGTGATTGGTCACAGCTAATCACATGGTACAGATGGGCTGTGATTGGCCCTGTCTGCACCATGTGGTGACTGTGACCAATCACTGAGCTCATCACAATAGTACACAATGAAAGGCATGTAACAGAGCCTTTCATTGTGTACAACTCTCATGTGATCTGCTGCGATTGGCCACAGCGGTACCGGCGGCAGGCCAGTACAGTGATCTGTTATCGACCGCGTCAGGTGGACACAGCGGGTGACTGATCACTCTGGAGCGCGGCTTGTGGGGCATGCATGAGGCGTGATCCTGGGATGACGTCCTATGATATCCTCCCAAAACAACAGTGTTCCTGCTCTGCTGTCATAATAGACTGGACAGGAAGAGGTTAAGCTGGGTATCCACTAGTCGTTTTTCAAACAAATATTTTCATTTTAAGAACGTTTGTTCAGTTTTCTAATAGTCAGTGGGGTGAAATCCATGTTAGTTTTCGACCGCAATGATGAGAATATTCGAAGGGGCAGAATGCAAATTTTTTCTTGGTCAAACGACTTTCTAAACAGTGTTTTTTGTGTGGTAAAGTCCATTGAATTTCAAAAGCGAATTACATTTTGAATTACTTTTGAACATTTGTCAAGCTGTTTAAATGTACTGAGAATTTTAATAAGAATGTTTGTATGAAAATCTACTAGCGTATACCCAGCTTTACCCTCACTTCCTGTTCAGAGAATAAACTTTTGATTTTTGTATTCTTTATCTTCATTGTAATACAAAACAGTGTGAACAGGGAAAAAGCAGCATAAGCCTAGGTTCACATTGGAGCGATTTGCCATGCAATTTGAGAGATCAAATTGCATGACAATTTGCAGCCTGTTGGCAGCAATGGCACTGTTCCAATGGGTGCGACACTGATTTTTTTCAGTGCCACACCAATTTGCAAAAGCAGTTCCTGCACTACTTTTGCCGATTTTCAGGTGCGATTTCAAAAGACATCTGTGCATGAAGCCACACAGATGTCTATCAAGTAGCACCTGAAATCGCGCTGACCTTTCTGCTTTGCAATCGCGCTACTTCAAGTGAAGTAGCAGAGATTTTAAAGTAGCATCAATGTGAACCAGGCCTAAGACACATTTGTCAACTCAGTCAGCAATACTATATATTTCAACCATATGGAAACCAGTGTTACAGAAGCAAGAGGACCTGGGGGATCCAAGAGGACAACCAAACAGGAAGTAAGGTATCCTCTCTAACAGTGACACAGACACAAGTTAACCACTTCCCAATGTACTGTGGCAGGTCGGCTCTACTGTGTGAAACAACGTGCACCTCTGATAGGGCAGAGGGGGAGCCCGATGTCTGCCGGCCACCCACGATCGTTCCCCAGAGAGGCAAAATGGCGATCTTCCTGTGTAAACAAGGCAGATTGCTGTTCTGACAGAGAAGAAGACAGAGATCTTGTGTCCCTGCTAAGCAGGAACACGGATCTCTGTCTTCACCCAGTCAGACCATCCCCCACACAGTTAGCAAGCACCCCATAGGGACACACTTAACCCTTTGATCACCCCTGATGTTAACCCCTTCCCTGCCAGTCTCCGTAGTACAGTGACCGTGTATATTTTTAGCAGTGATCACTGTAGTAATGTAACTGGTTCCCAGAAAAGTGTCAATTAGGTATCCGATTTGTCCGCCACAATTTCGCAGTCCTGCTCAAAATTGCTGACTGCCACCATTACTATAAAGAAAAATATGCCAGGTAGCACAATACATAAATTGATGAAGAAATTAGATTTTTTACATTATTTTATGGGATGTGTTTTATACAGTATCTCACAAAAGTGAGTACATCCCTCACATTTTTGTAAATATTTTATTCTATCTTTTCATGTGCCAACACTGAAGAAATGACACTTTGTTACAATGTAAAGTAGTGAGTGTACAGCTTGTATAACAGTGTAAATTTGCTGTGCCCTCAAAATAACTCAACACACAGCCATTAATGTCTAAACCACTGGCAACAAAAGTGAGTACACCCCTAAGTGAAAATGTGCAAATTGGGCCCAATTAGCCATGTTCCCTCCCCTGGGGCCATGTGACTTGTTAGTGTTACAAGGTCTCAGGTGTGCTATTGCTCTCACTCTCTCATACTGATCACTGGAAGTTCAACATGGCACCTCATGGCAAAGAACTCTGAGGATCTGAAAAAAAAGAATTGTTGCTCTACATAAGGATGGCCTAGGCTATAAGAAGATTGGCAAGACCCTGAAATTTAGCCACCATGCTACAGCTAAGACAATACAGCGGTTTAACAGGACAGGTTCCACTCAGATCAGGCCTCACCATGGTCGGCCAAAAAAGTTGAGCGCACGTGCTTTGCATCATATCCAGAAGTTGTCTTTGGGAAATAGACATATGAGTGCTGCCAGCATTGCTGTAGAGGTTGAAGGGGTGGGGGGTCAGCATGTCAGTGCTCAGACCATACGCCGCACACTGCATCAAATTGCGTCATCCTAAAAGAAAGCCTTTTCTAAAGATGATGCATAAGAAAGCCCGCAAACAGTTTGCTGAAGACAAGCAGACTAAGGACATGGATTACTGGAACCAAGGCCAAGATAAACGTATTTGGTTCAGATGGTGTCAAGCATGTGTGGCGGTAACCAGGTGAGGAGTACAAAGACAAGTGTGTCTTGCCTACAGTCTAGCATGGTGGTGGGGAGTGTCATGGTCTGGGGCTGCATGAGTGCTGCCGTCACTGGGGAGCTACAGTTCATTGAGGGAACCATGAATGCCAACATGTACTGTGACATACTGAAGCAGAGCATGATCCCCTCCCTTTGGAGACTGGGCCGTAGGGCAGTATTTCAACATAACAACCCCAAACATATCTCCAAGACAACTACTACCTTGCTAAAGAAGCTGAGGGTAAAGGTGATGAACTGGCCAAGCATGTCTCCAGACCCCTGAGCATCTGTGAGGCATCCTCAAATGGAAGGTGGAGGAGCGCAGGGTCTCTAACATCCACCAGCTCCGTGATGTCATCATGGAGGAGTGGAAGAGGACTCCAGTGGCAACCTGTGAAGCTCTGGGGAACTCTTTGCCCACGAGTGTTAAGGTAGTGCTGAAAAATAATGGTGGCTACGCAAAATATAGACACTTTGGGCTCAATTTGGACATTTTCACTTAGGGGTGTACTCACTTTTGTTGCCAGCGGTTTAGACATTAATGGCTGTGTGATGAGTTATTTTCAGGGGACAGTACATTTACAATGTTATACAAGCTGTACACTCACTACTTTACATTGTAGCAAAGTGTCATTTCTTCAGTGTTGTCACATGAAAAGATAGAATAAAATATTTACAAAAATGTGAGGGGTGTACTCACTTTTGTAAGATACTGTAGCAGAAAGTAAAAAATATTGTTTTTTTTTTTTTTTTAATTGTTGCTATTCTTTTGTTTATAGTGCAAAAAATAAAAAACCACAGAGGTGATTAAATACCACCAAAAGAAAGGTTGATTTGTGGGAAAAAAAGCACATACATTTTATTTGGGTACAATGTCACAAGACTGCGCAATTGTAAGTAGAAGTTAAGCAGTGCTGTATCGCAAAAAATTGCCTGGTCATTAAGGGGGTGAAACTTTCCATGACTGAATTGGTTAAACACGGAAATGCTAGAACTCCTGTAAGTGATTAATTTTTGTTTGTTTCCTGTTGCAGATTTCCCCCTACTTCCTGTCTAAAAAATGTCCCTAAAACAGGAAGTAAGGGTGAATCTCTCCAACAGAGCTCCAGATAGCACTAAAACTTGACAGGGGTACTAAATTTAAAAAATATAGATATAATAAATATAAAAAAAGAAAATGTTGGCTAAAAGTGCACTTTAACACCAAAATCCGGAATAGTTATAGAGGGGTGCATGTGTAAAATAGTTAAAATGGGGTGCTTGGGTGATGTGCGCTCTCATGGAAGTAGTGATTGTAACCCTCAATGATTGAAGGTTCTACAAATGATCACGGCTCAATAAATCTTCCATGTTCAAGTATAAATGTGCATTTCTGTACTCCTGTCTTTACGAATGCAATCAGCGCATTGTAACACGATCAGACGAGAGGTATACCGTTGTCCCCTGATTACAGTATTCATGTATTTTAGTTTATATAATTAGTTTTTTGTTTAGCTCAGTGAACCAGAAACTGAAAAATGAACTCCAATAAAGGTTTTTGTTGTGCTTGATTAAAACAAGTTGGTTGTATGAAGTTTGTTTAATATAGAGGTGCTTTGCCCACACACACCGGGTGCCTCCTTACAAAATGAAGTTCATATATCAACAAGTTTGATTTGGATTCCAAAGAATAAAGTCCAAAGTATAACAAATTAACTTTTGTAATGGTATGTCCAGAAAGACTGGTTACAGCAGTGTTGAACCCAAAACAAAAATGTAATATATTGCAGTTTAAAATTCATGGGGTGGCTGCAATAGTTTTCTTCTGTTAGCCCGCGTTTACACCAGTGCAACTTCTCATCCGATTTGACAGGTTCAAATCACATGACAAGTCGCACCCTATCGTCGGCAGGGAAATTGTTCAAATCATAGTGATGCCAACTTTGTGGTGTCGCACTGATTTGAAAAAGAAATTCCTGCAATATTTTTTGGAAATTTCAGGTGTGACTTGCATAGGCATCTGTGCATGAAGTCACACAGATGTCAGCCAGGACGCACCTGAAGTTGCACTGATATGCAGCTTTAAAATCGTGCCAAATCGTGCATGTCAAAGTCGGATTCGGTGTTAACAGGGACTTAGGCTTTTTCCCCTCTGTTTTCAGCTGGTGATCTGGCCAGTAACACACCACCTGTATGATAGTGCTTCTACTCTGGATGAAGTATCAAAGAACATATTTTCCCTGGAGTTATACATTTAGCCACTATATTCTTATGATAAAAGTTATAGATTTTATTAATACATATATTTAATAAAACCTAATACTTGTTTACTCTTCCGTTCACTGACAGACGCAGCCTTCTTATGACACGTGGGTTATGCTCATATTACTAGGAGTAGACTAGGCAAAAATTAAACAAAAGCATAGGTTGGCCCCTCCCAGGGGGCCGTCCTCACCTTAGCATATAATCCCCCTGCTCTGCATAGCACATCAGTTTTAAATTTCCTAGTGCAAGGAGTAGACCTGGTTCCCTATGGGATCTGCTGTCTCCTGAAGATTTTTTCTGATGAAGGCTGCTATCAAGAAGCCAGCTGGTGGTATAGAGGATAACTAGAATCCAAAAACTTTCCCCAGTCCGGCCGACACTGTGCGAGTTACCCTTAGCGGGGTCCCGCCGCATATCGCCCGTTCCGTGTGGGCGGCCAGTGGCTAAAACCCACTAGAGCCCAGTGACTGGTTTTGTTCCTGTCCAGGGGCCTGGCCAGCAGCATGCCTTTATGGGAAGGTAAGTCTGCTCCGGGTGGCTACCCGCTGCGCCCGTCGGATTGGTGAGTGGACCCCTCTTCCGTCCTAGGGCCGCGGAGAGTGGGCACTTGGGCAGCTTCTGTGGTAGCCAGCCGGTGGGGGTCCGTTAGTGGGGACACACTGGGTGGTACCCATTTGAGGATTAAATCCCCCCCCCCCCGCAGTACCACACCTTACACTGACCGTTCGGAACACTGCATTAAGGGCTTCGCCGCCATTCGGTGTGGATCACCGTTCGTTCATCTGCCGACCACACCATTTTGCTATAAGCTCTTGTGTTAATGGCAGCATCTATTGTTTGGTAACCACATGTGGTTTTCAGCCTATCCTCTGGCGGCCCCCAGTGGTCGCTTTTGGTATTACAAGAATAGGAAGTGATATAAACAGAATTAGTACTTCCGATTTCACTTGGACAACGTGGCTGACACTCTGTGGTGCAGGCTCTTGAAGTGCAGTGGATTTTTGGGCATTGCTCATTCCGGTCACAAGTGCTGAGACATGTAAAACAGCAAGTATAGCTGGCTCTCCCTGGGTGCTGGTAGCGTATGGTTGCCACCTCATCCCTTTAATCCAGGACACATATGGATTACACAGGTGCTGAGGCTAATTTAATGCACACAAGGCACCAAGTGAGTTGAATTACCACCTTAATCAGCCAAAGAACCTGAGTAATTAATATGTGTCCTGGATTAAAGGGATGATGTGGCAACCCTATGGTAGCGGTGGGTGCAATCCTCCCGGGTCTCCCTGGCTGATTGGTGGGGTAGAGGTGGTGGTCACACAGTGGGGGGGCCAGAAGGCTAGGATGTCAGAGGCCGGCAAGGCTATGGCAGGTGTACTTGCGGATCAACAATCCACCCCAGGAACCTTGGTGTCCCTGGAACAGCTGAAGGCGGTATTTGGGGAGTTCTTTCCCCGGGCGGGGGACTCGGTTCCGGGGGGGCCCCAAAAAACGCCCACCCCCCCTCTTTCCTCAAGGGAGGATTCAGATCCAGAAAGCACCTCAGTGGTCACACCTGTGGACCTATCAGAGGGTGAACTGCCATCAGGAGGCTCCTTTTTTGCTTGATAAAGCGATAGTGGCCGCTCTGATCACTGATATCCGCGACTCCATGCGGCTTGACCAAGCAGGGGAGTCGCATGAGTCCACATATATTTGTGGATCACTTAAACCCCCTAGGTCCCCTAAGGCTCACCCTTATGATCAGGTGTTTGAACAGGCGGTGTTCAAGGAATGGCTGCCTTCGCCAAATTCCTTTGCCTTTCCTAAAAGCTTTGCTGTTCGCTACCCCTTTGAGGATAGCTTTACTAAGAGATGGGCTTCCCCAATGGTGGCCCGTCTGAATAAGGCAACGACCATTCCCTTGGAGGGGTCTCCGTCTTTTAAGGAGGTGGCCGATCGCCGCACGGAGGCAGTGTCTAAGGCACTGTTCTTGTTGGCTGGGTCAGCCATGCGGCCAGCTCTAGCGGCTGCGATGGTGGCACAATCTCTTCACGAACACGCTGCCACACTGCACACTGGTTTAACTTGTGAATGTGCACAGGCTGAGGTGCAGCGGGCACAACATTTGGAAGAGGGTCATCGCTGCATATGCCATGCTGCTTTGGACCTTCTTTCCATATTGTCAAAAATGTCTGTTTTTGCAATTGTTATCAGGTGGGTGCTGTGGCACCGCTCTTGGTCGGGCGACCAGGCTTCGCGGGCTGGTTCTCGCCACGGTGTCGTGGGTGGACTATTGTTAACGTTTTTGTCTGTAAAAACTGTTATACCTTTCTTCCAGGTTTCGTCGTACCGTATACGTCGCTACTGGGAGAAGGTTTACAACACGGGCGACGTGGAGTCGGACACGTGTAAGTGTTCAATTTGGTCACACGTCACACCGTCGCACAAGCACTTCTCTAACACGGTGGTAGCGTCGGCGATCTCGACCGGCGTACCGACTGGGTCGGTTGTTCTTGTCACGGAATCTGTGACGGAGGCACGCCGCTAGCCGGTGGAGGAATTTTCTGCCTCTGGGGAGGTTCCCT
>BLSH010214066.1:1030720-1060922 GCA_018402905.1 Glandirana rugosa | reverse complement strand
TGGATGGCTTTGTAGCTGATTGTTAGTATTTTGAATTTAATTCGTTGGGCGAGTGGCAGCCAATGGAGGGATTGGCAGAGAGGGGTGGCAGACGTTGAACGGTTTGTAATGTGGATGAGTCTGGCAGCGGCATTCATGATGGACTGGAGGGGGGATAGTCTATTTAACGGTAGGCCAGTGAGGAGGGAGTTGCAGTAGTCGAGGCGAGAGATGACCAGGGAGTGAATCAGGAGCTTTGTGGTTTCATTGGTTAGGAAGGGTTGTATTTTAGAGATGTGTGGATTATGCAGAGATTGAGGTGGCAAGCCTTAGAAAGTGGTTGGATGTGGGGCCAAAAGGAGAGTTCAGAGTCCAGGATAACACCAAGCACCCTGACATGTGGGGATGGGTGGATGGTTGTGCCATTGCTCTTGACAGAAGTCGGGGGAAACGGCACGTGGGGAGGAAATATTATGAGTTCAGTTTTAGACAAGTTGAGTTTGAGGAAGTGGTGTGACATCTAGGCAGATATGTCTGTTAATAAGTTAGTGATACGTGAGGAGACTGATGGAGTAAGTTGGGGGGTGGAGAGGTAGATTTGGGTATCGTCAGTGTAGAAATGATATTGAAAGCCGTGGGAGGCTATCAGCCGATCCAGGGAAGAGGCGTATATTGAAAATAAGAGGGGTCCAAGAACAGAAACTTGGGGACCCCAACAGAGAAAGGAAGAGGAGAGGAGGAGGTAGAATTGTACGTTACGCTGAAGGTGCGATGGGGTAGGTAGGACGAGAGCCACTATAGAGCACAGTCATGGAGACCGAGGGAGTAGAGTTTTTTGAGGAGGAAGAGGTGGTCGACCGTATCAACGGCAATCAAGAGGTCCAGGAGTAGGAGTACAGAGTAGTGTCCATTGGTTTTTGCGGTTAGTAGGTCATTTGTCAGTTTAAGAAGGGCAGTTTCTGTGGAGTGTTGAGTGCGAAATCCAGATTGAAGGGGGTCCAGCAGGTTATTCTTAACAAGGTGGTCACTCAGTTGCTTGTAGACTAGGCGTTCAAGGAAAAATGGCTGTTTCACTACTTCTTCTACCAAAACTCAAGTCTATGAGTCAGCTTACTCTTTGAAAACAATGCGTTTTCTATGTCTGATATCTTACCTCAACAATTGTTTAGCAGGAGAAACCCACAGTTAGCTACTCATTTTTTTCCCACAAAATGCCATATGTTTTATGTGGTAATAAACCCCAAACCAAAAATGTAATATACTGCAGCTAACCAATCCTTTAATGTGGTGGCTGCAATTTTTTTAGGCTTCTTCCCTTTTTCCCTTACTTTTGCCTGGTGATCCAGCCAGTAGCACACCTTCTGTATGTACCTCTACCGCTTGCGTATGCTTGGTTCTGTACTCTGCCTCTCAACCCCAAGAACAGTCTCAGCCCCCATGGCACACCTGGCGTAAGTGTTAGTGTGAACACCACCAATAAAAGATTCACGTTATAGTAAAACACAGAAACCGTCTTTACTATGAAATTTCTTTGAGATGGTAACAAATAATAGCAATATTGTTTATTGGAGATTTATATTATATTGGAAATCTCCATCAGCCACCACACCGGGTGTTTCGATTGTTTTATACAATCCCCCCCCCCTTCATGTGGGTGATATATACTCTGCTCATTGTTTACGGTCCTTGCATGTGCAGGAAGTTTCTGCAACTTGGCTACACCTACTTCAGGTCTGCCGGGCATGATATTACATTCTGCTGGAATATGCAATTATCATACATATGCTGTTTTACGCATAATTACTGTTTATGCTCTGCAACCTTTTCTCTTGCCTTGAGGAAGGAATATACAAATATTTCCAAAATGCGCTGGGCCTAGCTGTGAACACCTTGTAGCAATCTGGCCTTTATTTCATCTTGGCCGGCTCGGTGCTCCAGCATATCCGATGACTTGGGTGCTTTTATGTTCCTTTATGTATGATTATGCTATGTTTTTATCATGCAACATATATTTGTCCTCTTTGGGCTATGCATTTTAGATTTGTAAACCAATACAATTTTGTTATTTTTTATTTTATATCTTGTGTTATACCTTCCAATTACTTGCTTGTCTGCCTTAAGTCCCTCTTTAGGTAACTATTCTCTCTTTTTGAAACACTTTAACAATCAACAGGTCACAAAATGGCAAACTCTGTAACGGATTGGTCACCACTCTACTTAAATTGAGCTCTATGAGTCCAGGCAGGAGGAGAGCAGAAGAATGAGCCTTTTCTTATGTCAGACCTCTCCCTTCTATCCCCTGACACCACAGGCCCCGAAAACCATAAACACTGTACTTAATGCAGCATTCAATAATGTAACTCCCAAGTTCAAATTACTCCACTCATACACTACATATACTGAGCCCTGGGTATGTGTGTGTGCCCGTATGGCACCAGTAACTTCAGACACCAGGGAGAAGAAGGCCTTGAATCTTCAGTTAGCCACTTTTAGTTGGTGCACTTGGGTATCCTGCTTGGTAGAGTACAATTGCAGTGTACTGGCAGTATCCGGGTAACAAGGCGGACACTGTGACTGCTCAACAGTGGGGAAAGGGTGACGCAGGGTTTGGTAAGTGTGGGCAAATATGTAATGTTGTCTGCATGCAGTGTCCTTTGTTTCTTGCAAATGGACAAGTACTTGCTCACCAAGGCCAAGTGAGATGTCCTGGAACAAGGCAGGCTCTTCAGGTAACCTGACTGGCTACCTCACAAATGGAACACTTCACGCCATTGGTACAGGTGCCTCTGGAGATGTGCCAGAGATCCCCTCTCAGACAGGATGTACCCTGACTGGCCGTGGATGCCTGGAAAGACAGTATGCCGACCCAGGAGGCAATACCTCTCCCCTAGAACTGGTCTTCTCCTGCAAGCCTGTGTAAACTTCAGCCGCCGGTGGGAAATGCGGGCCCACAGGACACTCGCTACATGTATTAGTGTGCCTGCACTGTAGATGATGGAGACACCTTAGGACACCAGAGCCATGACACCAATGGTCCTTTTAGCTATCTATATTATAGTCAGAATGTCAGCATTACAATCTTCCTACTGACTCCTAATGAATTGTTTTTAAGAAGCAAAGCCTAAAAAAGAAAACTAATTCAACTACCACATCTAAGAATTGGTAAGTTGGGACACTGGCAGCTGGTTTAATAGATGTGTGGAGGTTGAAATATCCCACGGTGAAAACATGCTCATGTTTTCATCCCCATGCAAAACATCTTCCCACATTGACCTGGCCTTTGCCAATGCGTCCCTTTTAGTGGATGTTGTGGACACAAAGTACCTACCCAGTGGGCTTTCAGACCACTGTGCCCTGGAACTAGCCCTTCGCACTAGACCCCGTCCTAATGGGTCCTTGTGGCGCTTGGGCGCTCATTGGGTTTCTCACTCGCACATCTCTGAAGAACCCCCCCCCCCGTTTTGCAAGAATATTGGGATATTAATGAGGGATCATCCTCTCCGGAATGGGATGCTTTTAAAGCCTTTACGAGAGGCCACCACATCTCCTCCATAGCTGCTGCCAAGCAGGACCAGGCCTCAGAGGTGCAATCCCTTCAGAATAAGGTAATTGAGTTGTTACAACTCCAATCCTAATGCTGATAGCTTTGCTCCAGAATCCACTAAAAGAGAATTATATTTACATATAGCTGAAGTTACCAGATTGAACTTATTTAAAGGCAGACAAACATTCTTTGAGCAAGGGGACAAAAATGGTCAGTTTTTAGTGCTGTTGTCTCGCTAGGATGCTCCCTACACGCTAATTCCAGGAGTCCCATACTGGCAATATACTTACCTCTTCAGAGGATATTCTAGAGGAATTTAGATGGTACTATGCTGAGCTGTATACCTCCTTCCTGCCACCGTTTGTGGATCCACTGGGCCTTACCCCCCTACTAGATACTGTGGCCCTTGGCTGGCTCTTGGATGAGGAACAGTCCATTTTAGTGCACCCTATCTCTCCGGAAGAGGTCTGTGTAGTCATAAAATCCTTTTCCAATGGCAAGGCACCTGGCCCTGATGGCCTGCCAATAAAAATTTTACAAAGCCCATGGAGACCTTCTAGCACCTCTCCTAGTGTCCCTCTTTACAAAATGCTTGGCAGAGGATAGACTTCCACCATCCATGAATGAGGCCCATGTAATTCTTATTTACAAATCTCCTAAAGATCCAACAGCCTGTGCCTTCTACAGGCCAATCGCTCTATTAAACTGCAATCTCAAAATACTTACCAAACTTCTTACCTGCAGGCTAAACACTCTCCTACATTCAGTTATAGATGTGGATCAAACTGGGTTCATGGCTGATAGGGCTACAGTTGTTAATTTGTGGAGATTATTTACAAATATAGACGCCCCACACACCAATACAGGTTCCAGAGTAGTTGCCTCCCTAGCCATAGAGAAGGCTTTTGATACCATTGAGTGGCCCTATCTGTGGGAAGTGTTAAGGAGAATGGGATTTCCCCTTATTTTTATATGGTGGTTGCAAATATCTATCAAAACCCTATCACAGTATTCATGTTGGGTGGAGGCCTGTCAGCAAAATTTGCCATGTATAGAGGTACCAGGCTGGGCTGCTCTCCCTCTCCGGCCTTTTTTGCTATTTCAATGGAACCAGTGTCTAGGGCCACCACAGATTATCTTAAGCTCAGTCTCCTTCCAGTGTAACAAGCTGCAAAGACTCAACTAAAAGCATGGGAAAACTTGCCTTTGTCCCTATTGAGAAACATTAATTTAAAAATTGAAAATACTCCCGAAATGTACCTATCTTTTTGGACATTCGCCTCAATGAATCCCAAAATCCTTTTTCTACAATTAAACCAACTTTTCTTTTCTCTTATTTGGGGCTCCAAATTGTCAACTTTGAGACCTACTTCGGGGGGGGGGTGGTTAGCTTTTCCAGACTGTTACAGGTATTACCTGGCGTCGTAGCTGATTAATGCCAGATGGTGGCTATGCCCCAACAGATATAATACTTCCACAATTTTGGAGGCAGCGGTATTGCACTCCTTGGAGCCCCTGCAACATGTTCTTTTTCAAGGTCTCAAGGCCCCTTACCCCTTCCATGGTGACTACTATCAAGGCGTGGAAAGCAGAGCTATGCTATGAAGCACTACCCTATGACGTTATCTCCCCAAATACTCCCCCGTGGCATAATCCCACTCTACAACATTTATTCACTCTGCCAGACCCACAGGCCTGAGCCAAATTTAACATTACACTTATCTCTCATATAGTTACTAATCTGCGTTTTTTCGCATCCCTTTTTGCCGACTATAATGTCCCAGCCTCCTACCTATTCAGGTATCTCCAGTTGTCCCATTCTTTTAACAGTCAATTTTCTACAATTTCCTTAAGGTTGGAACAATCTGAATTGGAACATGTAATTTGAACAGAGTGCTCCGAAAAACCTACAGGTGCATCGGTACTATACAATCCTCTTCTGCTGACCTCCCTCCTCGACCTCTGCAAACTGTGCCAGAGATGGCTGAGGGATATGTCAGAGCTTGATAATGAGGATTGGGAAGATATTTGGGATCTTCCTTTTCACCATTTGGTCTCCCAAAGACACTGGCTCGTCCAATTTAAAATAGTGCATAGGGTGGATTTTACTCCGCACAGACTACACCCTGTTTCAAATTATTATGCAAATTCTATTTCAGTGTCACAAAGATTAAATATTTAATTTTTCAGTTTAACTCATGGATGGCATTGTGTCTCAGGGCTCTTTTGATCACTGAAAACAATCTCGGACACCTGTGATAATTAGATTGCCAGGTGAGACCAATTAAAGGAAAAACTACTAAAGTAGGGTGTTCCACATTATTAAGCAGAGCACCATTTTCAAGCAATATGGGGAAGAAAAAGGATCTCTCTGCTGCCGAAAAGAGTGAAATAGTTCAATGCCTTGGACGAGGTATGAAAACATTAGATATTTCACAAAAACGTAAGCGTGATCATCACACTATTAAGAGATTTGTGGCTGATTCAGAGCACAGACAGGTTTGTGCAGATAAAGGCACATTGAGGAAGATTTCTGCCATATCCGTGCATCAGATCAAGAGAGCAGCTGCTAAAACACCATTACATAGCAGCAGACAGATATTTGAAGCTGCTGATGCCTCTGGAGTCCCACGGACATCAAGGTGTAGAGTCCTCCAGAGTCTTGCAACTGTGCATAAACCTTCCATTCGGCCGCCACTAACCAATGCTCACAAGCAGAAACGGCTGAATTGGGCAGAAAAATACATGAAGACTAATTTTCAAACAGTCCTGTTCACTGATGAGTGCCATGAAACCCTGGATAGTCCAGATGGATGGAGTAGTGGATGGTTGGTGGACGGCCACCCTGTTCCAACAATGCTGCAATGTCAGCAAGGCAGTGGTGGAGTCATGTTTTGGGCCGGAATCATGGGAAGAGAGCTGGTTGCCCCCTTTAGGGTCCCTGAAGGTGTAAAGATGACCTCTACAAAGTATGTGGAGTTTCTGACTGACCACTTCCTTCTCTGGTACAGAAGGAAGAACTATGCTTTCTGTAATAAAATCATCTTCATGCATGACAATGTACCATCTCATGCTGCAAAGAATACCTCTGTATTAATGGCTGCTATGGGGATAAAAGGAGAGAAAGTCATGGTGTGGCCTCCATCCTCCCCTGACCTCAATCCTATTGAGAACCTTTGGAGCATCCTCAAGCAAAAGATCTATAAGGGTAGGAGGCAGTTTACATCCAAACAGCAGCTCTGGGAGGCTATTCTGACATCTTGCAAACAAATTCAAGCAGAAACTGTCCAAAAACTCATTAGTTCATTGGCTGCAAGACTTGTGAAGCTGCTATTAAATGGGGTCCTATGTCCTATGTTAAAATGTAACGTGACCTGTTAAACTGTTTAAAAAGTTAAAATGTTGTTCAAAGTTTGATTGAAATCGCTTTTGATTTCAGTAAATATGCTGCAAACACAACAAATGACAATTTTTAGTTCTTTACAGCCTATAAAGTGTTTTGAAACGTAATGTACGTAATAATTTGGAACAGTGCATTGTAAGTTTTTTATTTTGAAAAAAATACTGTTATTAGGAGGTTTGTTTGAATAAAATTTTTGAATTGTACTCTTAATAGTTGATAACATGAGAATTATGCTGACTGTTGTTTACATCAATTATTTAGGTAAATGAGAAAAATATCATTGGCATAATAATTTGGAACAGGGTGCACATAAAATTAACCCAACGATCTCCTAGGAATGTTGGCGGTGCGACCACTCTCCTGCTGTTTTTTCACATGTTTTTGGAGCTGCCAAGCTATTGTCAAATACTGGGATGAGGCGATTTCTACTATTAACTCCATTTCTCAGATCTCTCTGACCCCTTCTGTGAGTCTGTGTATGCTGGGGTTGGTAGAAGAATTGGTTCCCACGATGGCAAGGAGGACCATGCTTATTGCTTTACTATGCCTGCAAGGCCAACACAATGTCATGGAAAAAGACCGCCCCTCCTTGCTTCTTGGAAATACTTGGTTAATGTCAATTTGTATTTATATAAAGATACAGTATCTCACAAAAGTGAGTACATCCCTCACATTTTAGTAAAGATTTTATTATATCTTTTAATGTGACAACACTGAATAAATGACACTTTGCTACAATGTAAAGTAGTGAGTGTGCAGTTTGTATAACAGTGTAAATTTGCTGTCCCCTCAAAAAGAACTCAACACACAGCTATTAATGTCTAAACTGCTGAGCTGCAGCATGGTGGCCAAGACCATACAGCAGTTTAACAGGACAGGTTCCACTCAGAACAGGCTTCACCATGGTCAACCAAAGAAGTAGAGTGCACATGCTCATGTCATATCCAGAGGTTGTCTTTGGTAAATAGATGTATAAGTGCTGCCAGCATTGCTGCAGAGGTTGAAGGTGTGGGGGACATGGATTACTGGAAGATAAACTTATTTGGTTCAGGTGGTGTCAAGCGCGTGTGGTGGCAACCACGTGAGGAATACAAAGACAAGTGCGTTTTGCCTACAATCAAGCATGGTGGTGGGAGTGTCAAGCTCTGGAGCTGCCGGCACTGGGAAACCATGAATTTCATTGAGGAAACCATGAATACCAACATGTACTGTGACATACTGAAGCAGAGCATGATCCCTCCCTTCAGCGACTAGGCTGCAGGGCAGTATTCCAACATAACAACCCCACACACACCTCCAAGACAACCACTGCATTGCTAAAGAAGCTGAGGGTAAAGGTAATGGACTGGCCAAGCATGTCTCCAGACCTAAACCCTATTCAGCAAATGTGGGGAATCCTCAAACGGAAGGTGGAGGAGCGCAAGGTCTCTAACATCCACCAGCTTCGTGATGTCATCAGGCAGGAGTGGAAGAGGACTCCAGTGGCAACCTATGAAGCTCTGGTGATCTCCGTGCCAAAGAGGATTAAGGCAGTGCTGGAAAATAATGGTGACCACTCAAAATACAGTATCTCACAAAAGTGAGTACACCCCTGACATTTTTGTAAATATTTTATTATATTTTTATATGTGACAACACTGAAGAAATGACACTTTGCTACAATGTAAAGACATTTGTGTACAGCTTGTATAACAGGGTAAATTTGTTGTCCTCTCAAAATAACTCAACGCACAGCCTTTAATGTCTAAACCACTGGCAATAAAATTGAGTACACCCCTAAGTGAAAATCTCTAAATTGGGTCCCAAAGTGTCAATATTTTGTGTGGCCGCTATTATTTTACAGCACTGCCTTAACCCTCTTGGACATGGAGTTCACCAGAGCTTTACAATTTGCCACTGGAGTCCTCTTCCACACCTCCATGATGATATCATGGAGCTGGTGGATGTTAGAGACCTTGCGCTCCTCCACCTTGCGTTTAAGGATGCCCCACAGATACTCAATAGGGTTTAGGTCTGGACACCACACATACTTGACATTATCTGAACCAAATAAGTTTAGCTTGGTCTCATTAGACCACAGGACATGGTCCCAGTAATCCATGCCCTTATTCTGCTTGTCTTCAGCAAACTGTTTGCAGGCTTTCTTGTGCATCATCTTTAGAAAAGGCATCCTTCTGGGATGACAGCCATGCAGACGAATTTGATAAATTGTGTGGCGTATGGTCTGAGCTCTGACAGGCTGACCCCCCCCCCCCCCCACACCTCTTCAACCTCTGCAGCAATGCTGGCAGCACTCATGCGTCTATTTCCCAAAGACAACCTCTGGATATGACTCTGAGCACGTGCAATCAACTCCTTTGGTCAACCATGGCGAGGCCTGTTATGAGCGGAACCTGCCCTGTTAAATCGATGTATGGTCTTGGCCACTGTTCTGCAGCTCAGTTTTAGGGTCTTGGCAATCTTCTTATAGCCTAGGCCATCTTTATGTAGGGCAACAATTCTTTATTTCAGCTCCTCAGAGAGTTCTTTGCCATGAGGTGCCATGTTGAACTTCCAGTGACCAGTATAAGAGATTGAGAGCTATAACCCCAAATTTAACACACCTGCTCCCCTTTCACACCTGAGTCCTTGTAACACTAATGGGTCACATGATGCCGGGATGGAAAAATGGCTAATTGGGCCCAATTTGGACATTTTCACTTAGGGATGTACTCACTTTTGTTGCCAACGGCTTAGACATTAATGGATGAGTGTTCTTATTTTGAAGTGACAGCAAATTTACACTCTTATACAAGCTGTACACTCACTGTAATGGTCCTGGGTACTAAGCTGAGGCCTAGTTGTGTGCGTAGAAGCTATTTTGTCAGGTCTCAAGCTCACCGCAGCCATGTTGGTATATGGAGAATAGCTCATGGTTACCTTGCTCCCCCCCACCCTTTTTCCCTTTTAAGTTATCCAATACACAAACTGGTGACCGAGGCCAGACATCCCTTATCAGCTTGCCAATACACATCTCCTCCTGTGAGACCATAAAGCTATCAGCTTAGGTCTTTAGCGAGTAGAAAGATAACAGACCCCTGTTATAAAAAAACTCAATCCACAAGATGCAGACAGTTAGCAGTGTAAGCCTGAAACGTCAGCATGTGTTATAACTTCCAAAATAATAATAGCATGGACATAATATGAACATATTTATTTTCCTCGGATAATTTGTAACGCTTCAAGCTCAGACACCCTTAGGTCCGATCATATGGGGAACCACTGGTAACACTTGTTCCTCCTAGATAAATTAGACATTGGAAACCTGTCATGTTTAGACTTTTTGAAATGCCACTTTCATACTGGACCACAATTTCTCAGTTTCAGGAATGCACCCTGTATATATTGACAGATATGACTATTGATATAGGGAGGGTCATTATGCTATCCTCCACCCTGGACAGCCCACAGACCCTCCTTACTCATTTGAGTGGTCAAGAGACTATCTGTCAACACCCCTTGGTTCCCAAGAAAAGGGAGATGTCAAGGACAGTTCTCGGGTTCTCCGATTACCATCAAACCACGAACACCTGACAAGTTGGGAAGGACAAGGACATTAATTGCAAGTATCTTTCTTCCTTATATTCTATCTGATCTCTTGTTGCTGTATATTATGTCTTTATCACTTTGAAATACCTTTTTCTGTAAATATTTTTTTGCACCAATTTTGACCTTTTCATTATTAAACCTTATTTTGAAAAGAGTTGACCTTGTCCCTAGAGCTCTAAATGCAGGCTATAACTAACCTGGCTCTTGAAAAGTGCTACTGTTTAGAGTAAATCATCTGAATATATCTGTCTGCTGTGATAGTGTGTGTTACAGGCGATTACTCGAATATCAGTCGGTATTGCTAAAATTACAAGTCCCCCTTGCTCAGTCAAAAGAAGAGGTGGTAGCAATGAAAGTGTTAATTGCTTAAATTAGCCTGGTAACAATCGCTCTCAGACTGCTGGCACCTAGATTGTGGTCCCTCCCGCAAGCTGGGAAATCTTTGTGCTGGATGCAGCTGAGAGTGGCATAGTTACATTAGTGACAAGCGCAGTATGAGATTTACCAGTCCTCTGTCACGAGTTAGTGAGGAGGATCTGATACCCGCGCTCATCACATATCGGCTGGCAGCGTAGTGGGATGGTTTTGCATTAGACCATTCAGTGCATTGCTAGGAATTTGCTCTGCACTGGAGGATTGTAACCTTTGTAAAACAGTCCTTAGAGATAAGCTGGTGCATATTTTTTTTTTTTTTTTTTTTTTTTAAAGAGACATACAGCAACAGCTTCTTTCCTACAGCTCCATCCTATCTCTGCTTTCTGTTGTATCTTTTCTGCTTGCAAAATTTCTGGGTTACCAGGGTATAAGAAGATGAGCAAAAATGACCTGTCTGCTGAGTGTGCAACGAGAGGGATTGAAGTCGGTAACAAAACTCGTGAAGGCATGATACATGCCCTACAGGATATCCGAGCAGATCAGAACTCAGGGGAACCTGAAGCTGAAGGGGTTTCTGCTACTCCAGAGCCCAGTGGTTCAGACTTGACAGCCTCACAGGATGGGCACACAGACACTGACACTGGAATACCATTGATTGTCTCCTCCAGGCCACAGCATAAGCAAGCCAGCCCCAGATTGCCTGCAACCAGCATAGACTCTCCTCAAATGCAGGAAACGCTACAACGCATCATGGAGACGGATACTGTGATGTACACGCAGTTTCTGGAACGCCAGGCTGAGAGAGAAGAACGCCAGGCTGCAGCTGAGAGAGGGGCTGTAGAACGCCAGACTGAGAGAGAGGCTGTGCAGAGGGAGGCTGATCGTTGGCACAAACTGGAGATAGCGAAACTCCAGCAGCAACGACCGGCTCGGATCCCTAGAGCACAGGGACACCTCTCTGCCTGCGAGCCCGGCAGCCAAATTTCCAGTCATGAAAAAGGACAGTGACATTGACGTGTATCTACTGTCGTTTGAAAATACCTGCCACCAGTACCGTTTACACCCAGCACAATGGGCCCGGTATCTGACGCCAAGGCTACAAGGCAAGGCTCTGGATGCATATATCGACCTGCCAGTGGAGCAGGACGAAAGGTATAAAGCCATAAAGGGTGCAATCATTCAAAAATATCAACTAACCCCAGAAGTGTATCGAAAGCGATTTTGATCCCTGAAAAAGGGGCCTGGGGGCTCCAATATGGATGTGGTAAGCTGTTTACGTACCACCTTCCAACAGTGGGTTAGAGGCTTGAAAGCCAATTCTTTTGAGTCCCTGGAAGATCTCATGATTAAAGATCAACTTATGCACATCTGTCCTACAGAAGTCTGACAGTTTGTGTTGGAGCAGAAGCCAAAATCGGCCAAAGCAGCAGCAGAACTGGCAGATAGCTTTATCAACACTCGAGCATCTGACCATTGCAAGGCTCCTCCGAATTGGCTCGAAAGGAGGGAAGTCACACATTGCAACCCCTCCTCTGCCTGCAAACCAAGTTACCCAGCAACCAGCGCCTGCCGCCTCTGGTGCCCTGTTAATCAAGGACATTAATTGCAAGTATCTTTCTTCCTTATATTCTATCTGATCTCTTGTTGCTGTGTTACGTCTTTATCGCTTTTAAATACCCTTTTTTGTAAATATTTTATTTGCACCAATTTTGACCTTTTCATTATTAAACCTTGTTTTGAAAAGTGTTGACCTTGTCCCTAAAGCTCTTAATGCAAGCTACAACTAACCTGGCTCTTGAAGAAGTGCTACTGTTTAGAGTAAATCATCTGAATATATCTGTCTGCGGTGATAGTGTGTGTTACAGGCAATTACTCTAATATTAATTGGTATTGCTAAAATTACGAGTCCCTCTTGCTCGGTCAAAAGAAGAGGTGGTAGCAGTAAAAGGGTTAATTGCTTAAATTAGCCTGGTAATAATTGCTCTGACTGCTGGCACCTAGATTGTGGTCCCGTAAGCTGGGAAATCTTTGTGCTGGATGCAGCTGAGAGTGGCATTGTTACGTTGGTGACAAGCGCGGTGTGAGATTGGCCAGTCCTCTTTCACAGGTTAGTGAGGAGGGCAGGGACCTGATACCTGCATTTGTCACACTCACTACTTTACATTGTAGCAAAGTGTAATTTCTTTAGTGTTGTCACATGAAAAGATATACAGTGGAACCTTGGATTACGAGCATAATCCGTTCCAGGAGAATGCTTGTAATCCAAAGCACTCGTATATCAAAGCATGTTTCCCCATAGAAAACAATGGAAACTTGGTTAATTCATTTCAGTCACTGCTTGTCTATGCAGTACTGTATATGGCCACAGTTCCAGGGGCGCCTGGTGTATGCACATGTGGCCAGATTTGTGGGGGGGGGGGGGGTATGACTAAAGCTTATTTTGGCCATACTTCTCTTTTGGGACAAAGGGGTGCACTTACTTGTACTCTCATGTGACCCAGAATCCACGGACAACGGGCTAAAGCCCCCTGTCAATTGATGTCACAGAACCACTCCAGGCTCTGGAAAGATCCTGACCATATTGCTCTCTGGTCCTCTTAGCTGCAAAGTCATCTGGCCAAAATCCATTTCGGCAGTAGTCTAGGTAGTAGCCTAGACAATGGCGTATAGTACAGGATACAGGTCATTACCCTATGTTTTTATGATCTCCCTATTGCTTGACAAAACAGGCTATATGAGAGTGGAAGGGAATATATCCCTTCAGCTATTTTGCTAGTGTTCATTTACCTGAGTTATCTATAACCCATGGTTATGAGTTTAGATTACATTATTATTATTATTATTACAGGTACTTCTATAGCGCCGTCAATTTTTACACAGCGCTTTACATATATATTGGACATTCACATCAGTCCCTGTCCTCAAGGAGCTTACAATCTAAGGCACCTAACTCACTTTCATACATATACTAGGGCCAATTTAAACCGGAAGCAATTAACCTCCCAACATGTCTTTGGAGTGTGGGAGGAAACCTACACAGGCACAGGGAAAACATGAAAACTCCAGGCAGGTAGTGCCGTGGTTAGGATTCAAATTGACGACCCTGGAGCTGCTTGGAGGAAGTGCTAACCACTTAGCCACTGTGATGCTGTGCCCTGTACTGTACTCCAAGAAAATTATTTTGCAGGTAACTCAGAAATCCTGTTTTCCAGTTCTGGGACAAAGTTAGAACGTTGTTAATGTTTTTGCCATAACTCCATTTGGGAGATTTCCCCTCACTTTTCATCCCTGTGACACCAGGACAAGAAATTAAAAGAGCAGAGGTCTCTAAGTCTAAGCAGATAGCCACAGACAGCTGAAACTGTCACAGAGGTTCTAATTACTTTAGCACCTGCAAGCACAGAAATTGGTGTGAATTTGCTGATATGTAAAATAAATTTTCAAGTGGTGGCAGCATTAGCATCTTAGACACACTAACTAATGCTGAAGGCACGTTATTATGGCCGTTTAATATTATTGTATGCCATTTCCGTATGCCTTAAAGTGATTGTAAAGATTTATTATTTTTTTTTTAAAATAACAAACCTGTCATACTTACCTCCTCTGTGCAAGGGTTTTTTCACAGAGCAGCCCCAATCCTCCTTTTTTGGGGTCCCCCGGCGGCACTCTTGGCTCCTCCCCTTGGACTCGGCCTCACCCCCGGCGCTCGTGTCACTGAATTTGATTTACCGCAGCGGTAGCCGATGGCTCTTGCTGCTATCAATCTACTCAATGAGAACCCGAGACAGCAGCTGGAGCTGCTGGGCTTGTGCTTGTCACTGGAACGATTGGGCTCAGGTAAGAAAAAGGGGAGGAGGGGGGTCTGGGGGACAGCTGCAGCACAGAAGGTTTTTCACCTTAATACATAGAAAGCATTAAGATGAAAAACCTTGAAACGTTACAACTCCTTTAAGCCCTGATTAACACTCGTACTTCACTTTGCATAATGTGCACCAACATAGTTGGCCACCCCATGATAGGTTTACCCACTGATATGCTCCCTCTTGCTGCCTTCTTACAGCAAGAGTCCATCTTGGGTATTTTGGAGCTTCCCTGAGGAATATACAGAACTCACTCCCTACAGAATTTGGGCCTTGTAATTGAGCGCTCAGGCCTAAGCACTGTCACATGGGAGAATGTTACATATTCCTCTATACCCATAGGTGTGTGCACCCAAAAGCTCAAACACCCATGCCTTTCTCTGCAGCCGCAGCACTGGACAGTGAATGAATAGGATATGCTCTGTGGTTTCCTGTTAATTCACAAACTGAAGCATAGTATACCCAGTTTACTATGCTTCGGTTATGAATAGACACAGTGAGCATGTGTGTTCACTGTGTTCATTTAGAAAAGGACGTGGCTGGTAAACGACATATTTACTAACCCCTACCCCCACTCTTCATCCTGAAACATCCCCCGCAGCAGCCAGGGGAAAGGAGATGAGGAAAGCCAGCAGCACTGTGGGGCAGAGGAGTCAATAAGGTGGGAGGGGGGCAGAGCAGTAGGGGGAATCAGCACTGATTAGGGTATGCCCTGTGCATGCCTATATGTATCCCCGAAATCCCACTCCATTACAGCAATGGCATGAGGGGGAAATTGGGGGCAATGTCAGAAGGGAGTTTGCAAAATAACTGTGCTATTGCAATTTGAAGAATCAGGGACAGCGTGGTGATGTGATGATTTTACATCTACCATGACATCAACAGCATCCAGACTATAGAATAGACTTTTGTCACAATATTGTGTCCTTTTTTATGCACAGCGTCTTTAACCACTTGCTAACCGCCCGACACAGCGTGACAGTGGCAAAGTGGTTCATTATCGCATACCACCGTCACCTGACGGTGGCTGCGATAACTAGCATTGTGAGCGCACTCGCGCTCTCACTGTGTTCCCGGAGGGGGGGGGGTCAGGGAGCGGGTAGAGCGGACTCCATCTCTGCCAGCTACCCATGATGCCCCCCCCCCCTCCCGTAGTGAAAGAATGGAGGTCTGTGTATGTAAACACGGATCTTCGTTCCGACAGAGGGGGAAGGGCTGTGATCACAGGTTTCCTGTATATGGAAGCCGTAATCACTCCCCTCCCCCTGCCAGCCCAGCCCCCATACAGTTAGAACACACTGAGGGAACACAGTTAACCCCTTAGAGTGCCCCCTCCAGGTTAACCCCTTCACTGCCAATGGCATTTACACCGTAATCAGTTCATTTTTTATAGCACTGATCGCTGTATAAATGCCAATGGTCCCAAAAAAGTGTCATAATGGGCCGACATGTCCACCGCAATATCGCAGTACCGCTAAAAATCGCAGATCGCCGACATTACTAGTAAAAAAAATAAATAAATAAAAAACCCCGAAATGAATTCTCATCATTCGTAAATGCGGCAACTTTTGCGCAAACCAATCAATAAACGCCGATTGTGATTTTTTTTTTACCAAAAATATGAGGAAGAATATAAATCGGCCAAAACCGTTGAAAAATAAATTTTTTATATATTTTTTTTTTGTATTTGTATTTTAGCAAAAAGTAAGAAAAATAGTTTTTTTGCAAAATTGTCGCTCTTTTTTTGTTTATAGGGGCGATCAGAAATGACGCAGAGGTGATCAAATACCACCAAAAGAAAGCTCTATTTGTGGGAAAAAAAGGACGCAAATTTTGATGGGGTACAACGTCGCAGGACCGCGCAATTGTCAGTTAAAGTGACGCAGTACCGAATCGCAAAAAGTGCTCTGGTCCTAAAGTGTGAAATCCTTCCGGGGCTGAATTGGTTAATCAGTTTCAGTCTTAACACTTTTATTTCAGTGAATCCACTTTAATGAACAAAGGCACATTAATAGTAGTAGTCATTTCAATGAGATTTTTAGAAACAAACTAGAAAATTGCTGAGAATGTGAACGTATTAAAAAGCGTTTTCCAACGTGTCTAGTGTAAAGGAGCTCAAAGCTTTGTTCCTGCTACATAATGTCCAAATTATTACTACTATGAATATGTATTACATCCTAACAATATTCTCTGTACAGTCTGCCTGATATATGTTGATCTAACACCAAATTGAGTATGTGATCTGACATGCGTGATTTATCTAATCAGTAGCCATGTGAGGCCTTAAATGTTTAATGATTATAAGCTCCCTAACCATGATATACATGTGCTATCCTCTTAACCGTACACCAGACTGTTTATCTCCTGGATTTTTTTTACAGATGTTTTATATTATTTTTTTTGTGGTCAGAATAGCCTCTGTATACAGTAATTCAGCCTGAATCATGCTGAAACTTTATGCGCTAAATGCAGAACGTCTGTGAAATACGTAAGCACAATGAGTCAAAGCTATTATTGCATTAGTACGTAAGAGGAAACTGTTCTGTAGTGCTTTATTTCAAAAGGCAAATGGCATATTCTAAAATTCACACGTGCCCTATCTTGTTTGAAATAACCTGCACAATATATTCTTATGTATGATAATAAACAGGACTGTACCTGTCCAAAGCAGGACACGAAGTGCGAACCATCACATTTACAAAGTTATGATGTCATCATGCACAAACTATGAATGAGTAAACAAAACAAATGTGCACACCACCCTCATCCACCTATGCGCCACAGAAAAATATATCAAGTGAAGAGTATGTGCAAAATTAAACAGTGATTAATAATGTGGGGAAATGAGACCCACATACTGTAGATAGTTGCTACCACTATCAAATTGCACACATATACATCAAAATCACCTAAACCAAAACCAAAAAAATATACAATTCAAATATAGGTGAATGTGGCGCTCTGTGAACATTAATTTGCATAGTGGAAATAGTTGCAATCCCAGAATGAAGTTGTAGCAACATCCCCGACCTCTAGAGACCTAGTGGTGACCTCCACAGTCAGGGAGAGCTTAACAAGAACTGGTGGAGAGAGGGTTAGGGCCAGGACACCCTTAGGCAGATGAAATTGCAATTGGCAGACTCCACAGACAAAAATAGTAATAATCAGACAGCTATACAGGTAGAGGGCCTTTAAGCTGGATACAGCAACTGTATTTTTGTAGAACTGTTGTCTTCTATAGCAACTGAACATTCAAGTCAATATAGATCTGCACGTGTAACTTACAGTATCCTGCTATAGATCTTCTCTCGCATCTTATAGTCTCTTACTGTAGATCTTCACTCACTTAGCTCCCCGTCTCTCTCTAGACTTCTGAGACCCCAGCCTCTGCTGGATCCCCTGATCTCTTCCATAGGTAATGCGCTGTATACTCCTCAAGCTTCACTCATGCTAATCCGCTGGGTCCCTGGTTTGGCACTCTGCTGAAGCTTTCTGAAAAAAAGTTGCTCTGGTACTTCTTCAGACTTCCAATACACTGGCCTCTGATAACAGGAGTGGTTGTCCCTTGGTGCCAACTTCTTCCCCTTTACCTCTGGCTCTGGTCTTCACTTGCCTCTGGCAACAGGAGTGGTTGTCCCTAATGGCAACTGCTTCTCCTTCGCCTCTGGTGTCAACTTGGTTCCCCCTCCAGCTGAACCTCTGCAACTTGGTGGGGCTCCCGACCTGAAGACCCAACCCTCTCTGCTTTTCACAATCCTGGATAGGCCTCAGACTGCCTAGCAGCCAGGTGCTCCCGGATAGGCCTCGGGCTTATGGCGCAATAGAACACACATCCACCCAGACAGCCGTCCATTTAGCACAGAACCCTGATCACCTGACTCCTCCCGAATAAATAAGTTCTCCCAGCAGGCCACAGGGCCAAATAAACTTCTACCAATTAGCTGGAACAACCTATCCACTCCTAACCTGAATTCACTATACCCTTGTTATTCTAATGCCACAGGCGGCAATGCCACCTAGTGACAGAAAAGAGAGGTGCACCAAATTCAGTTTTAGGGCAAAAGTCAGTGGATCAGCCTAACAATTAGCTAGGCTGGTTACCACCTAGCGGAACTAAATTTGTGAGCAGCCCTGTTTGGGACCAGGGTGCTGCAATGTCATGATGACGAAACACGTCAGTACATAGCTGTACAGCAACCGAAAGTTACATGTTTGGAATACCGGAAATGACATTCCACCGAGGTCCACAGTATGGTGAGAGGTTGCCTACTGATGCTTAACCCTAGCGGGTATTTTTCATGTTTTGCGTACCAGTCTCTGGTTCTCTAGTTATTGGCATACCATGCTAATACCCCAATGACAGTGTAATCCCTCTACTGAATTTGTGTGTGTGATTGGAAGTGAGGGTTGTTTCTCACCACCTTCTTCTGCTGTGGCTTCACCCATTTTCCTTAGCAATCCCTTAGATCTTTGGGGTCGGTTCAAGGGTTGCTACAACACTGGCCCCTTCAGTTCCCTGGTACCAGATTAGACTTTGCCTCATTGGCCTGTGATAGTCTTTTAATGTTCAGTTTGAAAAATAGTGATATCACACTTAAATAAAATGGAGAATAAGGTTAATGGTGCCACCTGGCAGATTTTGAAAGAGAAATTGGTCAAATATGTAATATTCTAACACCTTGCCAGTCTAAATAATAAGTGGTAATCTTGCTAAATACCCTTATGCTTTTTTTTAGAACACATTGCTATTCTAAAGTGCCTTCAGCCTAAAAAAATATATATATTCCAGTTCATACTTAACTAAGCATATAACCGTATATAGAGCAGACACTTCAGTGTAAAGGTGGTATAGGCCCCTATTCACTATTTCTGTGGCTGAAACATGAGCCTGATTGAGTTATTGAAGATGCCTGGGGGGCACGGATGTGAGCACTGTGTGTACATTATGCGGATATCATGGCTTTTAAAACGGTTATGTTAGACTTTGCTACAATTTGTGAAGGAATTTGTAAGGACACCACATAATTTCTACCTCTTTCCTCTTCGGAGGAGCAGACTATAAGCAGCAAGTGTTCACAGTAAATGTGCCCTTTTTAGCCTTGTGGCAAACCCCCCAGAACTCTGGAGTAGCAATGTCCTGCTCAATTACTATATTTTACTATACTGTTCAGGTATAGCTGGCAACTATCATGGATGACCTTATAATGAAATGTAGTCATTTTTGCACCTTCTTTACACATAGCCAATTGTAATATGTAGATATAGTGAAAGTGACAAGCTGTTGATTGCTCTGATTATAACTTACTGGTTAAAGGGTATCTAAGCCCAGGAATAACATTTTAATACTGTATATTGCAGCTTACCAGTCCTTCAATGATGTGGCTGCATTCGTTTTAGTTTTTTTTTTTTTTTTTTTAGTTTTTTTCCCCTTTTAGCTTCACCTGGTGATTCTACCAGTAATACACTTGCCACTGATGGGACAGGTTGACCAAGTGCATAGACTTAACAAGTGTTAGATGATGAATGAGTGGCCAATATTTATACTGGGAGCCTCTGCTTTTGCTTATTATAGGCATGTGCCTAATGGTAAACCTGTCCCTATACATCCTCCTTAAATTGCAGGTGAGCCCCTCTTAGGTTATGATTCTTGCCTCTATTGAATTAGCAAAAAAAGGAGAAAATTGAACCAAACTTTTCAAGTTATTTAATTAGGTCAGCAGAATCTTCAAACCTAGTTTTTTGAGGTCCACGGTTCTGATAGTTGGTACTCATATACATATCGAAAATTTGTATCACCCACTTCACATGTTCTTTTTCTTTTCATAATAGTTGCAGCGGTGTAGTGCGTTTATGATGATTTACACTTTTTGTTTTTATAGTATATATAGTTGTTAGGCTATGTGACCAGTGGCAGAGCCAGTCTGGTAGAAAAAAGTCCATCTAGTTCAACCAATACTAAGAACCACACAACAAAACAAATTCTCATTAATCAGAACGCGGGCCGAAGTGTTATAGGAGCAAGAGAATT
Organism: Glandirana rugosa; assembly: GCA_018402905.1. Classification (NCBI taxonomy): domain Eukaryota; kingdom Metazoa; phylum Chordata; class Amphibia; order Anura; family Ranidae; genus Glandirana; species Glandirana rugosa. The sequence goes on along the minus strand of BLSH010214066.1, from coordinate 1,040,145 downwards.
GAATATAAATAAAATAAGTTACAAATGATCATAAATATTGCAGTCAACATTTTTAACCAACACCAATTAATGAAACACATAACCCGAAAACAAAGAGGAAAAACACAGATTAACATGGTATCAACTTATATCACAGGCCCCTGGCAATGCCCTGCCTCGCTAAAACCTTTGGAGTGGTATACCTTGCAATCCAGTTAACTGTACCTGACACTTGCCCCTTTAAGTAAACTTGGCACAATGGGTACACCCATCAAACCAGGGGACCCAGCCCATGATCTACCAACCTACACCTCCTTACCTCCATCATTATTTTTCACATCTTAGTTGTGAAATTTGGCATTGTCAGGAGCCCACCAACTACAAATACTGGAAACAGCATCCCCAGAAAGTAAAGCCTACAAGCTCCAAACTAACATAATTGTTACTAACTCCACAACGCTAACCCCCAGAGCAAAAGCACCCAAAACAATAATGGGAGGGTGGACAGGACGTGTTGTCAGAGGAAAATGGCTGCTGCCTAACCGGTACTGAAACCCTTACCTCCTAGTGTTCAAACCCACCAGCTAAAATCCTACCTGTCCAGCACCTCTCCACTTGTATCTCCACCTGCACTATACTACCTATTTGCCAATTTAAGCAAAAAACTTCCCATCTAGCGTCACACTAGATCCTTGCGTTTAGGGTATTTAAAGATAGATTCCAGGTATGGTATATTTTTACATTGATCCAGCTTCAACCAATGTAACCATTGTGGGAGATTAGCTCGTGGGGATCATTTTTCAGAGGAAAAGATTCAGCATGGAGGTCAGTTTCTATAAAACCTGGCTTCTTGCCAGGTTTATTACAGGATTGCAAGCTCAAAACACATAAAAAAAACAAAGCAAAACCTTGCCGTCCGGTGCTAAACTAAACAATCTGGTTCCTCTCTATACAGTGTGGTGCTGTCCCTGACCCCCACAAAACATAAGCACAGTGCAAACCTTGATCATTGAGTCCAAATTAGCGCACAGAGCTCACTCAGTTTTCTCCCTCTGAGATCCAGAATAGAGCTCTCCTCTGCTCTCTTGCTGGTCATTAAATGCAGGTGGAGAGGGGTTTGAGTGGACCACAAAGTCCAGGCCGGAACCAGCTTTACCATGGTGGCTGGCAAAGCCCGGGACAAGAATCACCTGTCCATTATTGTGCCTCGCATAACGTCACACCATGTATATTTCATATTTAGCTAATGCTGCTGGAAGCTTGATAAAGGGCTTGCTTCAACTTCTGGAAGGCCTTTTCAGCTTTGAGATTTCACTTAACCATTCCTGACCCTCTACCCTTCATCAGATCGGTCAGAGGGACGGCAATGATGGCTAAGTGGGGAATGAAGCATCGGTAATACCCTGTAATCCCCAGGGGGGCACAAACCTGTTTCTTGTTCACCAGTTGGGGCCACTTTTAAATGGCCTTGATCTTATTGGCCTAGGGCTTGATCAGACCCCGACCAATAACATACCCATGGTATTTGGCCTCCTCCAGACCTATGGCACATTTTTTTCGGGTTGACTGTTAAATCTGCTTCCCTTAGCGAATCTACCACTGCCTACACCTGGGGCAGATGTGTTTCCCGATCCAGTCTGTGGATGACCACGTCATCCAGATAGGCTGCTGCATAGGGCCGATGCAGCATCAAAGTTTTGTCCATCAGCCTCTGAAAGGATGCAGGGGCCCCATGCAGACCAAATGGCATTTGCTTGTATTGGAAGGATCCTTCGGGGGTAGAGAAGGCTGTTTTTTTCCTTTGCTGACTCCGTTAGGGGGATCTGCTAGTACCCCTTGGTTAGGTCTAGGGTTGTTATGTACTGGGCACCTCACAACCTGTCCACCAGTTCGTCAACCCGCGACATCGGGTATGCGTCAAACTTAGACACGTCATTCAGCTTCCTGAAATCGTTACAGAACCGGATAGTGCCATCGGGCTTTGGGACCAGCACTATAGGGCTCGACCAGGCGCTGTGGGACTACTCTATCACGTCTAACTCCAACATGGTTTTTGTTAATCTCACCACCTCCTCTCGTCTAGCCTCAGGTATTCGGTAGAGTTTTACATTTAAACTGACCCCTGGTTCCTTGATTATGTCTTGTTGTTCTACAGTGGTCAGTCCGGGTAGGGAAGAGAAAATGTCTCTATTTTTACTGACAAATCCCTTAACATTGTTTTGTTGCGTCAGTGACAAGGACTCTATTTTGAGAACATCCAGGGTCATGGGTAAACTGTCCTTTTGGGGAGTGGGCACTGCCAATAAACTGTCTTTCCTTCCATGGTTTTAAGAGATTAACATGGTAAATCTGCTCCGGTTTCCTTTTCTGGTAAACTTTGTAGTTTTACTTCCCCTACTCTTTCCCTAATCTCAAAGGGACCCTGCCACTTTGCCAGGAATTTACTTTCAACTGTGGGGACTAGCACCAGCACTCTCCGGGATTGAAAGTTCAGGTTTTGGCACCCCGATTGTAAACCGCTTCCTGGGCTTGGTCCAAATGCTCTCGTACCAAGGGCAGGACAGCTGCTTTTGCGACATCTAGCAGCCCCTTGGGATGTCTACCATACAAGAGTTCAAAGAGAGAATACCCCGTAGACGCCTGCGGAACCTCTCGTATGGCAAACGTGAGGTACGGCAGCAAAAAATCCCAATTTCGACCATCTTTATCCACCACCTTTTTTAGCATACTCTTGAGGGTCTTGTTAAACCTTTCTACCAGACCGTCAGTTTGGGGGTGGTAAACACAGGTACAGAGATGGGAGATTTTGTACAACTTGCACAATTCTCTGTTCACTCTGGACATGAACAGGGTACCCTGATCTGTCAAGATTTCTTTAGGGATCCCCACCCGACTAAACACCTGGACCAGCTCCTTGGTGATAGTCTTAGCAGAGGAATTCTGCAAGGGTATGGCCTCAGGATAACAGGTCACATAGTCCAGGATCACCAGGATGTGCTAGTGTCTCCAGGCAGATCCATGCCAATTCTCTCAAATGGCACTTTAATTATGGGAAGTGGGACAAGGGGACTACGAAAATGGGGTGTCGGGCCGTCATTTGACACTCAGGGCATGATTCACAGTATTCTTTGTCTGCATACAACCCAGGCCAAAGAATCTGTGGGTTATTCTCTCCCTGGTTTTCTCCATACCAAGATGTCCCCCCATTAAATGCCCATGGGCCAGATGTAGCACCATCCCGCGGAAGGGTTTGGGAACTAGTAGCTATTCCACTTCGTCCTCCCTGTGTTTCACCACCTCATACAAGAAATTATTTTTAAGCGCCATGTAGAGAAAAGACACCCCCCCAATTGGGGTCCACAGGTTCCCCATCCATCAGCTTTATGTTTTCTCTAGCTCTAAGGAGAATGACATCCCATAGTTGTTCTGTACAGAAGTCCTCTCTCTGGACCTCTAAGTCAGGTACTACATTCGGTTCACTCTCACCGTCAGGGTCAGAGACATTGTCTGGGTCATTAGCCCCCCGCTGTGAGCTATCTTCCAGCTCCTCTGGCTCCCCAGCCAGTACAGGAAAAGGAAGAGGGTCTACTCCCTCCTTGGTCCTGCCACCAGTCTCCCCTTCCATTTGGCAAAACGGGACTGACGAGAGGTCCTGTGCTTCCGCAGCAGGGGGAGCTCTATCCTTCAGACTCCCCGTGCCTTCCCATTAACTCCCCAGTCCTCTCAAGGGTCCCCAAGACCTTCCTGGCCTCGTTGGCCAGTCTTCAGGTCTAGAGCCCATAGTCTCTTTAGCCAGAGCAGTCTTATCAACCTTCCCCACGCCCTTGGCCCCTGGAACAATCTTACCGGGTCTGCCGAGCGATCTTTCACCCCTAGATGCACTGGAGTGGGTCGCAGATGGGTGCAACAAGTCCTCAGCAGCAGTGTATCCACCAATTGGTTGGCAGTTTCGGGGTCCCCATGACTAACCCACTTCCTCAAAGCAGCAGGGAGTGCACTCAGATATCGGTCCATGACCACACACTCCACAATCTGGGGGACTGGCAAGGTCTCAGGTTGCAACCACTTCCTTGAGATATATCAGGTCAAATGTTTGGAAGCTGGGTGGCTTGTCCATGCAGTAGGACCACTGATGCACCTGTTGAACCCAGACGGCCATGGTGACCCCCCCAGGCATGCGAGTATCTCCGTCTTTAGAGTCTCATAGTCCTGGGCCTTTACTGGTTCCAAATCAAAGTAGGTCTTTTGAGATTCACCTGTCAGGAAAGGTGTTAACAGTCCCGCCCACTGCTTTTTTTCCATCCTTTGTGATCAGTGACTCTTTCAAAGGTCATGAAGTATGCCTCCACATCTTCTGCAGGTATCATCTTTTGCAGGTTTGCAGAACGTACCTTCTTTTGTTCTGGACCCCTTCTTTAACTCCACCAAGGCCTCTGCAAACTGGCGATTCATCTCTTGCTGGGCCGCAACGACCCACAGAGTTGCCTGCTGTTGAGCTGCCTGTTGTGCTGCGATAGCCTGGCGACTCTCCTCATGCTGCCTGCGATTTTCCTCCTGCTGAGTCGCCATGGCCTGTGCAACTTGACGATTTCTTTCTTGCTGCTGCCGATTTTTGTCTTGTTGGGCCGCAGTGACCTGTAACAGGGCTTTTACTACATCCTCCATCTTCCAGGAAGATGATCGCTGAGTCCACCACATGTGGGAGATTAGCTCGTAGGGATCATTTTTCAGAGGAAAAGATTCAGCATGGAGATCAGTTTCTTTAAAATCTGGCAGCTTGCCAGGTTTATTATTACAAATTTCAAGCTCAAAACAAATAAAAAAAAAACAGAAAACAAAACCTCGCTGTCCGGCACTAACCTAAACAATCTGGTTACTCTCTATACAGTGTGGGGCTGTCCCTGACACCCACAAAACATAAGCACAGTGGAAACCTTGATCATTGAGCCTAAATTAGTACACAGAGCTCACTCAGTTTTCTCCCTCTGAGATCCAGGATAGAGCTCTCCTCTGCTCTCTTTCTGGTCATTAAATGCAGGTGGAGAGGGGTTTGAGTGGACCAGAAAGTCCGGGCTGGAACCAGCTTTGCCACAGTGGCTGCCAAAACTCGGGTTGGACTCTCACCAGTCGCCTCAACATGATCGCATTCGATGCGACAAGAATCGCCTGTCCATTATTGTATAGCGTCACACCATGTATAGTTCATATTTAGCTAATGCTGCTGGAAGCTTGATATGGCTGAAGTCACCGCTACAACAATGATCTCCACTTGCTTCTAGGTCCTGTACTGAGAAGCTGGCCTGCTGCATTCTAAACCCAGGAGGTCAGCTGCTCAGGCACCATTCAGAGAATGTTTTCCATTTTCTGAATGAGTGCAAAGTGTTCTGTGATTTTATTTTCTCAAAATACAGCTAAACTGAATGTACATTAAACTATACAGTATAGAAATGCACATAAATGCATGCATGTTATTGCTAGTGTGAATGAGGCCTTAACAATGTTTTATCTTTATATTTAGTTTCACATTTTTTTCATTCTTGTATCAAGTATTAATTTTTAAATGTGTTTTTGATCGGTTGTCAAGTTAGTTAATTAATGAGATGCATTTTAGCAATAACTAGCAAAAAAATTAGTTTAGCTTCATGTTTGTATTGGTTTGTTTAGTGTCAGCCTGCTAGAACATATGTATTTCCCCTCCAGCTTTGTCTATCATATAGGAGTCAGGAAACACGCTCCTGGCCTGTTCAAATCAAATCTAGCCAGGTCACCCAATAATTGACAAGCACTTTTAGTTTGATTAATTACATTCTTACAGATGCTGTTATGAACTTTTCAGTGCCAATGCATGTTGCTCTTTTCATTCTAGAATGAAAATAGAAGTTCAGTCTTCTTTCTGTGACTTTTGAGAATATGAATATATACTGTATATATAATCCATATTTGAAAAAAAGCATGGTGCCACATCCCTAAAATATAAGGAATGGTCATTTAAATAGTGCCTGAAAAATCCCATCCATTGATTTCCTTTTTTAGAATTTAGAATATACTGTGTGTGTACGCGTGTGTGTGTATATGTGTGTGTGAGTGTATGTGTGTGTGTGTATATATATATATATATATATATATATATATATATATATATATACACACACACACACACATATCTCATAAAAGTGAGTTCCCCCCCTCACATTTTCTTAAATGTTTTATTAGATCTTTTCATGTGACAACACTGAAGAAATGACACTTTGCTACAATGTAAAGTAGTGAGTGTACAGCTTGTATAACAGTGTAAATTTGCTGTCCCCTCAAAGTAACTCAACACACAGCCATTAATGTCTAAACCGCTGGCAACAAAAGTCGGTACACCCCTAAGTGAAAATGTTCAAATTGGGCCCAATTAGCCATTTCCCCACCCCGAAGTCATGTGACCCGTTAGTGATACAAGGTCTCAGGTGTGAATGGGAAGCAGGTGTGTTAAATTTGGTGTTATCGCTCTCACTCTCTCATACTGGTCACTGGAAGCTCAACATGGCACCTCATGGCAAAGAACTCTCTGAGGATCTGAAAAAAAAGAATTGATGCTCTACATAAAGATGGCCTAGGCCATAAGAAGATTACCAAGACCCTGAAACTGAGCTGCAGCACAGTGGCCAAGACCATACAGCGGTTTAAGAGGACAGGTTCTACTCAGAACAGGCCTCGCCATGGTTGACCAAAGAAGTTGAGTGCACATGCTCAGCGTCATGTCCAGGGGTTGTCTTTGGGAAATAGACATATGAATGCTGCCAGCATTGCTACAGCGGTTGAAGGGGTGGGGGGTCAACCTGTCAGTACTCCCTACTACACTGAATGAAGCCTCTTCTAAAGATGATGCACAAGAAAGCCCACAAACAGTTTACTGAAACAAGCAGACTAAGGACATGGATTACCGGAACCATGGCCTGTGGTCTGATGAGACCAAGATAAACATATTTGGTTCAGATGGGGTCATGCGTGTGGTGACAGTGAGGTGAGGAGTACAAAGACAAGTGTGTCTTGCCTACAGTCAAGCATGGTGGTGGGAGTGTCATGGTCTGGGGCTGCATGAGTGCTGCTGGCACTGGGGAGCTACAGTTCATTGGGGGAACCATGAATGGCAACATGTAGTGTGACATGATCCCCTCACTTTGGAGACTGGGCCGCAGGGCAGTATTCCAACATAACGACCCCAAACACACCTCCAAGATGACCACTGCCTTCCTAAAGAAGCTGAGGGTAAAGGTGATCAACTGGCCAAGCATATCTCCAAACCTAAAACCTATTGAGCATCTGTGGGGTATCCTCAAATGGAAGGTGGAGGAGGGCAAGGTCTCTAACATCCACCAGCTCCGTGATGTTGTCATGGAGGAGTGGAAGAGGACTCCAGTGGCAACCTGTGAAGCTCTGGTGAACTTCATGCCCCAGAGGGTTAAGGCAGTGCTGGAAAATAATGGTGGCCACACAAAATATTGACATTTTCACTTAGGGGTGTACTCACTTTTGTTGCCAGCAGTTTAGACATTCATGGCTGTGTGTTGAGTTTCTATCACCATGGAGACTAAAAATGGCCACACTAATGCACATTGCAAAGGCATGTTTTACATTAGTTACATAATTACATAGTGAGGTTGAAAAAAGACACAAGTCCATCAGGTCCAACATATGTGAGTTCTTCTATGTCAGTATTACATTATGTATCCCTCAATGTTGTGGTCCCTTAGGTGCCAATCTAATATTTTTTTGAAATTATCTATGCTCCCAGCTGAAACCAATGTTTGTGTAAGAGAATTCCACATCCTCACTGCTCTTACTGTAAAGAACCCTCTACGCAGTTTAAGGTTAAACCGTCTTTCTTCTAGTTTTAGTGAATGGTCACATGTCTTTGTGTGCTCCCTTGCGTGGAATAGTTTTGTCCCTATTGTGGGGTCACCAGTACAGTATTTGTACATTGAAATCATATCCCCTCTCAAGCGTCTCTTCTCCAGAGAGAGTAAGTAGAGTGCTTGTAATCTTTCCTCATAACTAAGGTCCTCCAATCCCTTAATTAGTTTTGTTGCCCTTCTCTGAACCCTTTCCAGTTCAGGACATCCTTTCTGAGGACTGGTGCCCAGAACTGGACGGCATACTCCAGGTGCGGCCTCACCAGAGACTTGTAGAGTGGGAGAATTATTGATTTATCCCTGGTATTAATCCCTTTCTTGATGCATGCCAAAATTTTATTTGCTTTGCTTGCCGCAGCTTGGCATTGCATGCCATTGCTGAGCCTGTCCTCTACTTAGACCCCTAGGTCCTTTTCCATCCTAGATTCCCCCAGAGGCTCTCCCCCTAGTGAGTAGTTTGTGTTCATATTTTTGGTACCCAAATGCGTTATTTTAAATTTTTCTATGTTAAACCCCATTTGCCACTTATCTGCCCACCCCATGAATTTGTTTTGATCTTCTTTCAAAGTTTCCACATCCTTTGTAGAAATTATTGCCCTGCTTAGCTTGGTATCATCTGCAAATATTGAGATTGAGCTGTTAACCCCATCCTCCTGATCGTTTGTGAATAAATTGAATAGAATTGGTACCAGGACAGATCCCTTTCTACACCAGACCATTCCGAGTACTCCCCATTTATCCCCACCCTCTGGACTCACCCCTGTAACCAGTTTTCAATCCATGTACTCACCCTTTCATCCATGCAGACAGACCTTAGTTTGTACATTAAGCGTTTATGGGGAACTGTATCAAATGCTTTTGCAAAGTCTAGATACACTACGTCTACAGGCCTTCCTTTATCTTTATGGCAGCTCACCTCCTCATAGAAGGTTAATAGATTCGTTTGGCAAGAACGATTTTTCATGAAACCGTGCTGATTACCGCTAATGATACTGTTTTCATTACAATAATCTTGTATATAATCCCTTATTATTCCCTCGAAGAGCTTGCATATTATTGATGTTAAGCTAACTGGTTCCCAGGGATGTATATTGGTTCTTTTTTTTTTATACAGGGTGGGCCATTTATATGGATACACCTTAATAAAATGGAAATGGTTGGTGATATTAACTTCCTGTTTGTGGCACATTAGTATATGTGACGGGGGAAACTTTTCAAGATGGGTGGTGACCATGGCGGCCATTTTGAAGTCGGCCATTTTGAGGCGGTACCAGTGGTGGGTAGAACTTTTCAAAGGGGGCAGTGTATATGATTACACGGTGTTTGTCCTTCAATTATAGTGGTTGGTAAAGGTAAAATAATTCCACATAGGTATATTTACCGGGTGGGACATATTTTTTTTTTCTTGGTTATATGTAGGGACCCTTGGTCAATCGAATTGTAGTTATTATACGTTCGAGAAGCTCCCTTATTATTCCCTAATATATGTTCTAATAACATTACTTTTGTCATAGTAATCGCCATTAGTCGTGCCAAAGTACTTTT